>PITA01004016.1:0-113646 GCA_004023965.1 Spilogale gracilis
ATTTTGATGGATTCCTGCCTCACATTGAGGTCTTTCATCCATTTCGAGTTTGCCTTTGTGTGTGGTGTAAGCGAATGGTCTAGTTTCATTCTTCTATATGTAGCTGTCCAATTTTCCCAGCACCATTTATTGAAGAGACTGTCTTTTTTCCACTGGATATTTTTTCCTGCTTTGTCAAAGATGATTTGACCATAGATTTTTGGGTCCATATGTGGGCTCTCCACCCTGTTCCATTGGTCTGTTTCTCTGTACACCCCCTAAACAACAACAATTTTAAACAACAAGGTTTAAAATTTTCTGAAATAGAAAGTATATAGATCATGATTTTAAAATGACCTCTGGAGTCATATTCCCAATGTTCAAATCCCAGCTACACTATTTAATACACATTTGTGTGAGTTTTGTGTGACTTTGAGCAAGTCCCTTATCTGGGGCTCAGTTTCTTTCTCTTTTTTTTTTTTTTTTTTAAGATTTTATTTACTTACATGACAGAGAGAGACACAGTGAGAGAGGGAACACAAGCAGGGGGAGTGGGAGAGGGAGAAAGAAGCAGGCTCCCCTCCGAGTAGGGAGCCCTGTGCGGGGCTTGATCCCAGGACCCTGAAATCATGACCTGAGCCTAAGGCAAACGCTTAACAACTGAGCCACCCAGGCGCCCTTCAGTTTCTTTATCTTAAAATGGGGATAATAATAGCGCCCACTTTACAGAGTTCTGAGGATTAAATGAGTTGATACAGAGTAGTACCTAACATATATTAAGTGCACATAGAAGAATACCAGGCACATTTTTAGCATGCAGTGTTATCTGTGCATTGGTAATGCTTTAGAGAATATTAGGCAGTCAACTAGTTAGGTGATCAGTATTGCTATCTTAATCATCATCACTTTGTAAATCATGAGATCTACCAAAATGGACGTAGCAAGTTTCTGGACCCCCAAGTCCTACAGTCTCGTTAAGAGAGCGAAAGGCTTAAAATAAAATAACAATAGAAGGTAGCATATGCTAAATACCAGATAAATGATAAAGGTAGTATGTCCTACAAAATTGTAGGAGAGAGAGGAGTTATTGTGGCCTCATAAAGGGAAGGCTTCCTATGGGAAATGCCTACTACACCACATATTATTTAATATTATTTAATTATTTAATTTCACATCCCCATGTTGGTCATCTGGCCAATTACTTTGTAACTGGTGGTGCTACCTACAGTCTCTGCCCCCCCCCCCGCCCCGTTCCTGTTATCACTGCACATGATCACATTAGTTTTTCTCAAGCACCGTTTGTCATTTATTTACTTAGAAAGTTCTTTTAATGTCCTGTCGTGTATAGCAATGTTTCTCAAATATTAGTGTGCATAAAAATTACTGGGAGTTAAATGAAGGTCACCAGGTGTCACCTTCAGGTAAGATACTTTGGGCATGGAGCCTGAGAAGCTCTATTTTAACAGGTGCCCTAGATTATTTTGATTCCAGTGGTCAAAAGGGTCTGCTTTAAAGAAGACTGGCAAAAAACTAAGAATTCCATTACTTAACCTGCCACCTAGAATCTTGCTTTATCCTGCCTTTGTGGCCTCATCCTCCCCTATTGCCTTTAATACCTCTTTTATATGAGCCAAATGGGGCATTTTCTTTGCCATACATTTACCCGTGCTCTTTCCTGTCTTTTGTCTCCTCATTTATGCAGTTCCTTCGGCCTCAGAGTCTTTACTGCCATTTCAACAAGTCCAAATCCTGGTTTCTTTCAGTCTTGGAACAGATATGTTCTAAAAGCATCTTTATAGTAAAGTATCTCTAACCTAGAAGTTTAACTGATCTTTGTGTCTACTCTTACACCCAGGGACCTAAATAAGTGCCTTGCAAATAACTCATTTCAGTTTTTTTTCAATTCATTCATTAAATATTTATGGGGTACCTTCTGTGTACCAAGCACTGTTCTGGGTGCTGGTGACAAAGTAGAAAAATAAACATGCGAAAGTCCTGTTTTTATGGACCTTACCTTCTAGTGAGACAACTAAGTAAATATTTTAAATGTTTTGAGAAGAGTAATCTGGCAGTGCTCTATGGAATAGGGTAGGAAAGGGAAAAACCAGTGAAAGAAACTAATTAAGGAACTTTTGTAATTAGCCAGTGGAGAATGGAAAGGGCCAGCAAAAATAAAAAAATACAAAGGAAACAGCAAGAGTCACTAATGAAGTGAAGGAATGACCAGCAGTATACTTGGTAGAGAACAGGAAGGTATATTTAATATTTGAGCCTTTGGGGACGGAACAAATAAGAACTTAAGTTGTAAGGGTGATATTTTGGAAAAGGTATTTTAGAATGTTATGGTGATCTTTTATCTCTTTAGTTTTTTTATTTATTTTTATTTGTTTATATTTTGACCAATGTAAGATATTTATTCAAGCCATCTCCTGCTATGACCGAAGGGATAGAAAGTCAGTATACTGGTCAACACTTAATATAAGTAAGGAAGGTGAGTTTAAAGTCCCGTGTACTTTGATGATCCATGTACAGAGTGCTGGTTCAAACCAGTGCTGTGGTCCACACTGAGTAGTGGTCCAGGTCCTCTTTATTCATCTTCATGACCAGTCAGACATTGATTCACATGAGAGTTATGGTATAGAGTATGATTACCATCTTGGACCTGATGTGGAGATGGGAGTGGGAGATGAACTCGGGTCTCTGGTGCTTTCTGTGATGGCAATTCAAAAAGATGTTCAGCATGCTCAGTCCTACACTGAGGAGTGCTAAGAAATAGGTGAGGGCCTTCCACATGCCAGCTGAGCCCTCCTTGCCATGGGCTCTTTGACTTGGACCACCCCAGCTGTGCCCTGGACTGCCCTAGCAGGCCAGAAACCCAGTACCCACCAGCCACTGCCATTTTTGATTTGGACTTATGGTGATCTTTTAGATGCGTGAAACTTACAATGGGACATCTAAGTAAAAATGCTCAAAGACAATTAGAAATAGTATGATCTTGTAAGAATTTAGCCCTCTCTTCTCCCTTTCTCTAACTCAGCTCACTCATACTCCATTAGTTTCAGCTGTTCCAGGGCCAAAATATTTCCTGAGAAATAGTCTACATCTCATTTTGATTTTTGGGGGATGTATCATGACTCCATGTCTTGGACCACTATTCTGTCCTCCAAGTATTTGTGCTGAATGAAGTCTAGGCCCAACCCCAGAAAACCATCTCTAATTATAGCCCGCCCTTGAGTGGTTCTTAGCTGATTGGGGATTTGGTTTGCTAGAAGAACTAGGAAGACATCATAATTAAACTGGAGAGTCCTTTGGGACTTTGGGTATGGTGGTGTGTGTCGTCATCTCCCTATGTGAAGATCACTGTGTCATTTTTGATTCTTGGGAAAATAGGCAAAGTTTGAAAGTTGGATTCTTTTTTTTTTTTTTTTTTAGATTTTATTTATTTATTTGACAGAGAGAAACACAGAGAGAGAGGGAACACAAGCAAGGGGAGTGAGAGAGGGAGAAGCAGGCTTCCCGCCGAGCAGGGAGCCCGATGTGGGACTCAATCCCGGGTCTCCGGGATCATGACCTGAGTGGAAGGCAGTCGCTTAACCAACTGAGCCACCCAGGCGCCCCGAAAGTTGGATTCTTAAAGCTTGGGCATAACACATAGACAGGTTGGGAAGCTGCTTGCATAACCTGGAAAAATCTTCTTTCTCCATTCTTATAATTTCGCAGGCAAAAATTCAAATCATTTTTGTCTCCTCTCTTTCTCTCATAATATTCCAACGCCCAGTCCACTAGCACATACAGGTGTGTGTGTGTGTGTGTGTGTGTGTGTGTGTGTGTGTGTATTACATAAAATTTTATTATCTGATTTCCCCACTACGATATAAAATTCATGAAGGCAAGAACTGTGTTCCTGCTGTATCCCTAGCAGTACCTGGAACATAGTATGTACTCAGTAAGAATTTGTTGAATGAATGAATGAATAATGTGAAATATTTTTAACACATTTTGCTTAATAATTTTGACATTGGCTCTGTCTGCAAGAAGCTCAGGAAGTCTTTACTCCTGTAGAATTATTATAGTTCAAGTCCAAATATTAAGCATACTTGACTGAATAATGTTACCTTAAAACTATCATTTAAAAAAAATCTTTATTCTTTAAATAGAGACATGTAAATTTTAAATACTAAGAACACTCCTCTTTAATGATGCTGACTTGATAAACTGTTGCGATTATGATCTTTTGAAATTTACTATTAACAGGAGACATTCTGATAAGATCATCTAGTAATCATATAATGGCTATGATTAAAATTTCTTAAAAATTTCTTAAAAAGCTTTTTGAAAACTTTTTCTCAGGAGTTTCTAGATTTATCTACTGCTTTAATATTTGTAGAGATGATGCTTGATACTTGGGAGGACTTAGTCTTGGGAGGAGAAGTCTTTTTAACTTCTGAATGTTTATTCAAGCAATTCCACATGATCAAGAATATCCTTAAGATAGATGTTGGATTGCCTTCATTAATATATAGAAAGTTGTTTTCTCAGAACAGCAAGAATTACTTAGGACATACCAGCATATGAAAATTAACTAATGGTGTAGGGGTAGCTGACCTCAACAATTGTTAGGAATATTTACCTGATTTAAAGAATAGTTCAAATTTGTAAGGATTAAAGGGGGAGGCTGTGTTCAAAGCAGTTTCTGCAGAAGGGCGTTTTGGCCTAGTGATGGTTTTTATGGAGTAGCAGCACAGAACAAAGCTCTTCTAATGGAAGAGAAGAAATGGCTGCAGGGCATAAGCAAATGTTTTCTCTAACATCTTGACCATTTTGCATTTCAGGTCAGTTGCATGCATCATTAAGGTATTGATTGACAACATATGAGAACACACAGAGAATCAATGTGTAGATTGAGTTCAGTTTGGATTTGATCTGCTATCATGACGTTAGAGGGTAGCCAAGAAAAGTTTGTAAGTGGCCCTCTCTATTCTGTCTTGATAGACTTCAGTGAGATCAGCTACATAGTAGAGAAAACTGAGATTCAGGTTTACTTTGAGAAGAATCTACAGTTAACTGAAGCAGATTTGTTTAGATTTAGTAAATAAAGTATATAATAATGAAAATCAGTTCAGTATTTTTATTAAAAAACCATGTTCTGTTTGTCAGTGAAAACCAGTTACTGGATAGTTAATTATGGATATACTTAAACCATTTTCATTATTTTTAACTTGTACTAAAACTAGGGGAAAATTTGTTTTAAGAGCATGCTCTTGCTTCATTTCTATAAACGCTACGTAATTTCCATAAAGGAATACATGTGATTTGAAGGATAAAATAAATAAGAATTTGCGTGTGTTTTTATCAATAGAAAGTTCAACTATAATTTTCTTATCAGAAAATCAGGTTCATAGTTGCAAGGCAAAGGCCCACTAGAATGGTTAATAAGCATATTCTACTTCTGCCCTGCTGCAGAAACTAAATGCAAACTTTTCTGTGACTCTTAACTGAGAATGCATAGGCTCAGTAAACTTTCATCTGCTTCAGGGTCAGGGCTGATTCAATCTTAAGGCAAGTTTATGAGAGTGGCTGATGTGATACAGTTGTTTCCAGTAAAATCAGGCTAGCTCTAAGGAGCCAATCTAAGTCAGTCTCTGAGTAAAATTCTATGAGAAACAGACTCCAACTCAGACACAGTTGTAAACCCTGATATAATAAGGACTTGCAGCTGATTTAATCCTATTGAAAATCTTAAAGCAGCCATGAGACAAAATGGTTTCCACATTGACATCAGCAGAATGAACCTTGGATTTCATCAGTATGAAGAGTAGTTACCTTGTACACACAGTAGCCACTTTTTAAGAATTAACATCGGGGCCATCTCAAAACAGGTTGTTGTTTGAGGTAAAGGCATCTGTTTTGATTAAGATCCAAGTTCCCAGAATGTGTCAAGTTTTACTTTTTTTAAAAATTGAATTCATTATAAAAAGCAAACAAGTCAAATTTAAATTCAGAAGTTAGTGTAAATCAATGAGATCTAGTCTCCTTGAACAAAAATGACCAACCTATTCCAGTTTTATATGTGACAGAGAGAAAAAGAGGGAGAGAGAATGAAAACTATTTCTGAGTTAAGACCTTCTACCCAAAGTTTCACCTGGAACTAATTTTTTTCCGTGAATTTAGAAGCTCCTGAAAATGAGCTTATGCTATGAAATCATATATGTATAAAAGGACAGACAGACACAAAAGTTTAAAGGTCAGCACTGCAGATAAAGTCTCAGTAAGTAGCATTTGAACTTGTGTGGGTAGGTTGGCATGTGTACTTTTTTTTATTTGTTTGGCTTATATTGAAACACACTGATAATGATCAAGGTATTATAGTCTGTTTAGCACTAGAACTGATCCCTTTTTGTAATTTACAACTTTAATTGGAACAATAGACCAAACATGGGCTACAGTAAAATACAACCTTGTCTGAACTATCTCCGTGCTTCTTTTATTGCAGTTAGCACTGGTCTTGAAATGTGAATATTTAGCAAGAAGTAGTGGCCTCATACTGTTACTTCAAAGAGCCAGAAAAGTAACTTCATGAAAGAGAAAACTTGAAACTATAGTACTCTTTACCATTCTATTTGTTAAGCAGTGATGGGTATCATTAGTTCTGCTCTTTTGCATAATTACTGCAGTATTGTGAAAACTTTTTTTGCCGTCCAACTGGGAACAATTACATTATGTGGGATCTGGTAGAACATTTGCCTTAGAGAAATAAGACAGAAAAAGCCCTGATTTTCTAAGCACTCTGTATCTATTGTACCCAAGTGCACACAGTTCAAGTTTGGCTTTTAAGTAAAAAATAACATGGATTGGTGACACTTTAAGGAGATGTTTCATATAGAAGGCAATTTATTCTTCTAATTTTATAAATTAATCTAATGTGCTTAGGTCAATTTTACCTAGCATGTCACTGTCCTGCCATGGTAATTCATGTATAAAATAACACGTTTATGAAGTGCGGTGCTGATATCACTGAAAATTTGAGACCTAAAGATAGACATTTTTAATTTTGATTTACTTTGATTAAATTAATTCGCCAAATTGAATTGTCTTGATGATTGTTATAACAGTTTGCTCCTTATATAGTTTCCAGAGTATGCTGGCTCTGTGTTAAAAGGATATACAAGGAACCTCTCCCAGCAGCACCACCCCACCCCATCCCCAAAACCAGACTTCTAAAAGATACAGCTAGAGGAGTATGTTTGCAAATGTTTAGACAGTGAGGCACATAATTTTTCAAGTTTGTAAAAATCTGCTTTGTAATTCCAGTATGTGAACTATTAAAGTACTATAACTAGTTCTTTAACTGATTTTTTTATTGTATTTGATTTTGTAAGATCTTACTTCTTTGAGAACATTACTACATTTTAGCAAGAACAGTAAAATTAGAATAAATGTCACAGTGATATACAGATGTGTTTGTCACTTTGATTTTGTGGTTGCACACTTGATTTGTCATAATTTATAAGATGTGAGAAATGATCTCATGATTGGCAAAAGATACTGATGAAGGTTAATGTAGGACTGTTGCATGGTGGAACTACTACTTCTGTTGCTGTTATAGAACCATAATTATGATAAGAAGGTGGGAAAATATGTAGATATATCTAGCCTGTGTATAGTTCAGGTTTCCTTAAAATGATCAGGAAATTAACAGAAGTAGTACAAATTGAAACATTGGAATAGATGCCGAATTAGCCTTTGTTGTCATCCATCAAAGGAAAAATCGCATTTATTTTACACCTGTTCATTCTCAAGAGGCTGGTTTTGACATATTTTTCCTTAAAAAATTTTAAATATTCACTTATTTGCAGCATTTTTATTAATGAGGCTGACTTTTTAATGGTGCTCCTGAAAGTGTCCATATGGCCAAACCAGAAGTTTCAGTCAGTCAAGCTTATCTTTCTCTGCTCCACAGTGCCACTGAAGAACATATAACTAGTGTCGTTTGAAATTATATAATTATATAATGCATTCTTTGGTACTGTCACATACTTGAGGATAGTTTTAGCCACTGCACCTGAGATACTGTGGCTTTTGCCAGACTCCAGGGTGAGGTAGTAAATGTACCTATCTCCATACATGAAAAGGAGGAATTAGCTACAGCTCCCCAGCGACTGGTACAGCTTTCAGCACCTTCTCCATGGTGGCTCATGACTGTGCCGTGAAAGGATGGGAAAGTGCGCTGAAATGATCGAAGAGGTAAACTATCAATTTGACATGTTTTCCCAGCTCTTGAAAAATCTTCTCATATTGAAACCCATTGATGGTGAAATTGTAGAATTCCTCTAAGTACCATCTGGTTGTGCTCAAGGCTTTAAAGCTGTTATCTCCGCATCCAATTTCAGAGTCCTGTCCTTTTTTTCTTCACCAAACTATCCATTTGTAAGCCACAAATATTTTTCCAGCTCTTTCAGATTTTATCTAAAAGTATATTTTAACAGTATTTAAATAGTTCTTAAACAATAACAATTTATCTTGATAGATGGCATGCTGTGTTTTTTCATCTCATTTTAATTAGCCATTGTGGAACCGAATTCCCTTTTGTTTTAGCCTTTTAAATATAGTTTAATTATAGTTATCATGCCAGATATCTTAAAGGTTATTTTACCAATACAGTTTCATTTAACATAACCCATATGGAATCAATAGCCCAGTTTCCTAAAGTGAATGCTTGGAAAATCTTACATTCATATGTTAAGAGTACACATCCTTTCCTCATTAGTTGGAAAGTACAGGGATTTTGGCACGGGTTCTGTGTGGAAGCATTGTGCAGCTTTTATATGGATTTTGTTTTTAGCCTTTGATGACACTGTTTAGAATAGGAAGTATCTAATAAGTAAAGCATTTTGTCTCAAGTGCTGCCAGTGTGTTTAATATATGCCTGGAGGTCTGAAACATTATCTTCTTCACTGCAGTAATATGCATTTAATTCTCTGAAAGCAGAAGGTCGAACTTTTAAAAGGGACGCAAAGTACATTTTCAAACAGAATAATTCAAAACATATGGAAGAGGGGACCAGTGTAATGTACAGTTGGTTTTTATGGTTTAATCATGATCATGTTAATGCACACCAGTAGCTAATTAAAGAAAACTTTTATTGTTCATTTCAAATGAGTTAGGTAAAGAATGGGAGAGCTGATGTAACAGCACTGCCCTGAGATCCCTGTTTCTGCTGCATTCAGCAACAGCAACCAGATACGGATTTTTTGACAACTTAAATTATTAGTCCCCTCAGACGATAATAAAGCAAAACTTATTTTCAGGGTTACTACATTGTGAACGTTTCTTTTTCCACAAAGGAATAGTAAATTGATGCCCAAGTTTAGGGCTTAGCACACATAATTAATTATAAAACTTTTCTCAAGAGCAGGCCAGATACTCTTTAATGTAATAGATAAATCTGCAGTGAACTGGTGACAAACCAATGGGCTTTTAACTATGTCTCAAAAATCATCAGCTTATTTATTTCAGTGCTACAAATAGTGTGGAAACTTAGAAAAATGGAGAAAATCTTGGCTTTTAACTCAGTTTGAAGAATTTCATTTCCTAGTACTGAGAAAGTTGTACTTTTTTTCCCCCCAGTGAGAGTCAGAGTCTTTCATCTCTGGGTCATTGGTTCAAATTCCTTTCTGCTCAGTAGTGACTAGAATTAGTTACCATCTGACTTCTGTTCAGTAACCTGCCTGACCCAAGCTGATAGCTGCCATCCTGCCCTTGCTGGTCATTTATATCTCAAGATAGGCTACTTGACATTCCCTAGAGCTGAATGTGGCAATCTCAACACGTGCTGGGGCTGGACGCCACATATCTACCTACGGGCAGCTTGTTTTGTCACGTTAACACCGTTAGGAAACCCTTGCTTTACTTTAAGGAAGGATAGACCAGATTTTACATACAAATCTGTAAATCAGAAAAAGAAAATGCAATGCTCTGTCCATAGAAAGTAGTCTCATGGAGTTAACTGGGGTCACCTTTCTTGATAGAATAAGAGTTCTGGATTTGAGTTTGCCCCAGGACTCAACCTAAAGGAGTTCTTTATGATGTTGTATATAGATACCTAGTTTGTAATGTTTCAAAACGTGGGCAGCAAAGCCTAGACTAGTTTTTTTCGTGTATTATTTGAAAATTCCTAGTTGGTAATGGATTTGGAGGGTATATTTAAACTTTTTATAGTAGGGATAACTAGAAGCTTTACAATTAAATTATTGTGATGATTGCCTTATTGTTTTTACTGAATTTTTAGGTTAAATATGTTCACTTGTTTATTAATTCTGCACTTAATTATTAAACTCTGCTGTGTTACTGGAGGTGTGTGTGCTAGGAATACTAAAGGCATTCCTTCTTACCCATAACCTAATATCTTGGACCTATTGATTAATCTCTCCTTCCTCACCTGTGAAATGGGGATAAAACTACCCCCTTCAAAGGGCTGTGTCACTTAGTATAGAAAATGTAGGTATGCGCTAACATTTGGCAAATAACAAACATACTCAGCGGTACTTTTTTTTTTTAATCTTCAATTGCTTGCAACTGAATTGCTCTGAGACAGGACACAGGGTAAAAACTGCCATGACAATAAATATTAGCTTGTTATGAAAGTGTAAAAGCTGGAAAGACTAGCAACATCTGGAAGGGTTGAGGAAGTCTTCACAAAGAAGATGACTTCTCTTTTTTAACTTACCCTTTATTGCATGCCACTGTGTATGTTCAACACATTAACTCATTTTTTTAAAAAAGATTTTATTTTTTATTTGACAGAGAGAAACACAGCTAGAGAGGGAACAGAAGCAGGGAGAGTGAGAGGGGTAGAAGCAGACCTCCCGCCGAGCAGGGAGCCCGATGCAGAGCTCGATCCCAGAACTCCGGGATCATGACCTAAGCCGAAGGCAGTCGCTTAACCAACGGAGCCCCCCAGGCACCCCTCAACTCATTAACTCATTTAATGCTGAAGCAGCTTTGTGGGTTGGGTACTAATGTCCACAGTATGAGGTTGAGGACCCAGGAGAGACTGTGAGGTTACAAGCAGAAGTGTGGTCAGTCCACAAGGTGAAGAGTATAGATGAGGAAAGAGCCCCTGAATGCATCTGCAAAGACCTTAAAGAGTACAGCATATGGGGGACGTCTGTATCCACATGAATTTATATACTAATAATCATGTGTCTCTAGTCTGCAGAGCAATTTTTTTATTTAACATTATATCAGTAACTAATATATCACCACACATTTATGGATCCTCTCTGCAGTGTGCCAGGCTCTCCAGTACTCCTTAGTGAAACTCAGAAGCCAAATGATGTGGCCCAGTCCCTCTGCAGTCCTTCACCTGGTAAAAGAGACAGGCCTGTGGCAGCTCCCCATTATTGAGTATTTACTATATGCCAGGCACTGTGCTGTCCTCTTTAGACAAATTAGCTCATTGAATCCTCATATTCTTGAGATCAAATTTAAATCCCTATTTTGCAGATGAAGTTATACAGCCTTAGAGAGGTTTGTAATCTGTCTAAAATCATACAGTCAGAAAGTAATGGACTTGACCCCACATCCATCTGCCTCTGAAGTCTGTAAATGTTTAAACACTCTCTAATAGTGCCACTACAGAACATTGTAGGAGAAAACTGGAAGTATGTGTTAAGTGCTAGGATCACCAAGCAGGAGAAGAATGAGAGAACGATTCTCAAACAAGTCTCATTTGTTCTGTGTCTTGACAGATAATCTGTTTGCCAGCTCAGGAGGGACACTCCAGACAGGGAAGTAGAACCATAAAGAATGGTTGAAAAGGATATAGTGTCTTCAAAGAACAGGACTGTGTTGTTTTTGCTTCATGTAGTTCCTATTGGATTTTTAACAATATGCATCTTCTTCAACCACTTTAAAATCAATAGGCAAGGGACGCCTGGGTGGCTCAGTTGGTTGGGCGACTGCCTTCGGCTCAGGTCATGATCCTGGAGACCTGGGATCGAGTCCCACATCGGGCTCCCTGCTCGGTGGGAAGCCTGCTTCTCCCTCTTTCACTCCCCCTGCTTGTGTTCCCTCTCTGGCTGTGTTTCTCTCTGTCAGATAAATGAAATCTTTAAAAAAAAAAAAAAAAGTTAAAAAAAAATCAATAGGCAAGAAGTATTTTAAAAATTTTAATGTTTGTTACATCATTGTCTTGAATTAGTTAACAGCCCTTTAACATTTTCATGAGCAACTCATGATAATTTGTACCATGGGGGGAAAAATACTATATTTATTGATCAAATTAAAGTCTAAAAAATGATAAGCAATACCCAGGGGACTGTTTTTCCACTGATGGTGCTAATATTAATTAATGTAGCCTTTTTTGGAAGGGTGTTAACAATATTGGTAACCTTAAACTTTCCTATAGCATTTATCTAGTAATTTCACTTCTAGAAGTCTGTTCTAAGGAAATGTTAGATGATTTTTCATAGAGATTTGTTGTCAAAAATTAAAAACTGGAATATCCAATTATATAAAAAGGGTGGAACAAATGTTCCCAACACTAATGAAGGATTCTGCAGCTTTTTCAAACAGCTATGAAGAATATATTGGCATATGCCAAATTGGGGTACAGTTTGGCTCTATGGTTTGATCATAACTAAACAGGGGCTGAAGGGGGGCACCTTTGCACATGTGGGGAAGAAATACTAAAAGAAAGTGCACTAAAATGTTACCATTGGCTATGTTTAGTGTTAAGACGATAGTTGAGAGGATTTTGTTTTTTTTCTCAGATTGGCCATGATTTCTTAATAATGAGTCTGTGTTACTTGGAGGAAAAAGCAAGTGAAACATCTAGCCTGTCACAAAATGATGGTTGGGGAGACCTAAGAAAGGGAATGCAGGGAAGCAGAAATCTCAGTGCTGTGCAGCCCACCAAGTTGTTCTTTGTTCTCCACAGGGGGCGTGGTTGATGGAAAATTTTGAGAATGAGTAGCCTTTAGTGCACAAAGGAAAAATCCACCTTCGAGGACTCTAATTACTTACATTTTGCTTCATCACTTAGGTTTACTCTTGTTCCAAGTTCTGTTGTAGAGGAAAATAAACTTCATTTTGAATAAAATGATTTTATTTTAGTTTCTTTTCTTCGTCCTTCATAATTTAAGATTGCTGACTTTTCCCTCTCTTTCTTCCTATCCAGAAACTTACGACTTAATTCTATAGTGACAAGGGTAAACAATATAAACTACTTCTGCCTAAAATATTTCCAATAGTAATCATGATTTAGAAATCGTTTATTGTACTACTTGAAAAATCACTGTGAAGAATACTAACATAATTCTTTAAAGAGGCATTTTTAAATACAGACTGCTGTTAGTCCAAAGAAAGGAAGTCTGATTCGCAATAGACTCAAAAGTCTCCTTCAATAGTAGAAATGCCCATTTGATGCTTTTTCCCAAGTATTTCCTTGGCATTTTAATATGAATCGTTTTTTGAACGGTCACTTTGTTTTTATGATCTCTCCGGTACAAGTTATGCTAGAGCCGTTTTTAACATACTTATAACGTCCTTTATATATAATATAACACTTGGAATGTAACCAGTTTACTTTCTTTTTCCTTACAGATCTCGAGGCAAGAACAGAAAAAAACGGATCCATTTGACGGAAGTGTGGCTGAAACCTCATCCCGGTACAGTGGTGCTCAGGATAGTGGCATCGGCAGTGACAGTGTTAAAATCCGAATAGTACAAATAGAGCAGCACAGTGGTACCAGCCAGCATCGCATTGCCCGTCCCTCACGCCAGTCATCAATTGTAAAAAATCTT
Organism: Spilogale gracilis; assembly: GCA_004023965.1. Taxonomy (NCBI): domain Eukaryota; kingdom Metazoa; phylum Chordata; class Mammalia; order Carnivora; family Mephitidae; genus Spilogale; species Spilogale gracilis. Next base: position 13,786 of record PITA01004016.1, read on the forward strand.
AATTTTATTCCCTTTGACATATTTATTACTGCAAGTAGAATCTCACTAATGACCTATTCCTGTATGGCCATGCCCAAATCAAAAGCGCAAGAACATAAAGATAATGAAAAAACAGACAAGAGTTCATTAAATCTCCCAGAAGTTGATTCAGATGTTGCTAAGCCCAGCCAGCCATGTATTTCTACCGTAACAGCGGAAGATCTCTTGAGGCCCAGCGTAGCTTTTCCTTCAGGGAAAAAACTAGGGGTCATCTCTCTTGAAAGTCTTCATGCCGCCACAAGGTCATCTGCTAGACAAGCCCTTGGTGTAACTATCGTTCGGCAGCCTGGACGAAGAGGAACTGGTGACTTGCAGCTGGAACCTTTTTTATACTTTATTGTGTCCCAGCCTTCTTTGCTTCTAAGTTGTCACCACAGAAAGCAGCGAGTGGAAATATCCATTTTTGATGCCGTACTTAAAGGGGTAGCCTCTGATTACAAATGTACAGGTAAGAGCCTTCAAATTTACTGGAGTACTAATAACTACTACTTACTACCTGCTAAGTTTTATTCCCAACGTTATCAAGATCGATCAAACAGAAAACAGCTGCCAGACCAGACAAGACTTCTTTTCTCCGCAGAATATGTAAATATGTAAAGTTCACGTCCCACAGCTGAATCATGTTTAAGTAAATGTTTGAAATGTATCAAGGTTTAGCCTCAGCGTTCTTACTGTGCCTCTGAATATTCATTTTTTTTCAAGAGCTGGATGAAACAGGGGTTCTTTCTGGCCTATAGAAATTTTTAAGAATTTCCAGTGACTGGGAAGTCAAGCTTTTTTTTTCATATTAATAGCCCATAGGTATGCTTTTCATATTAATGCAGCTGTTCAGGTTGAAAAAAAACACCTTAAAAAATGAAGTTTATTGTTTTGGTATTCTTTTGATCTAATCAACTTCCTCTAACAGCGTTATAGTAAATGTATTTGAGAAGGTTTATTAGTAAAGTAAGATGGTTTAAAGATGTTTATTACATGTATAACAAGCACATTTATTTGTGGTATTGGCCAACTGGCTCTTGTTTCTCCATCCATAGCTTTCTTATGACCAGAGAGGATCCTATATTGTAATAACTATATTGAACTTCTGAAGCTTGCTGCCTTTTAAGAGTAAGAAAGTGATCAGGGGTTCAGATTTAAAATGTGTTGGCTGTTAAACAGCAAGGGCCCATAGAAAACAGGGTCAGACAAGGTATAGGGACCTTTTCCCTGAGTTAATGTAGAATTAGAGATCTGGCTGGAAAACTGGAAAAAGTAGCTGAGCCATCTAAGATTCGGTACTGGAAGAAGGTCCTAGCAAGCTCACGTATAAATCAGGCATTTTATTGCTATCAGGTGGTCCCATCTAGCAGATGGAAGCCAGCAGTGAGGCATTTGGAGAATCTGTCCAACTGGAAGTCAAGCTGGTTCGTTCTTGGCATTAAGGAGAGCCATTTTCCATGGCAGACTCCTGGAGAGTAGATGGTAGGTCTGGGGATCAGGATTCATTTCAGACCAAGGAAGTAGGGTCACAGGGGCCCTTGGCTCTTGCTGAAGTGTAGTACAAGTCCTCGACCTCAGAAAAGGAAAACTAGCCAATTGCCAATTAAGAGCAACCTAGAGTTACCTCATAGATGGCCTGCTTGCCCTCTCTTGATTGGTGTGCTGGAACTAGCTCGAGCTGGCTTACAAGGGCCCACTGCTAAATTTTTAGGAACTTTGAAAGACAGTTGTTAAACCACCAGTAGCTTAAATCGGCCATGGTGAGAATAGTTCTGCCACATACATTGGCAAATGCTGTCAGTCAGCAATCCTGCTCTGAGAGCCAGTTGTTAAACATCTACCAGCAAGCACAGCCTCCTTTCCTCAAATATGTTCTTATTTACTGAGTGCCTACAATGCAGTAGGCACTTCAGGGGCACTGGAGATGGGCATGGTGCTGAGGTTGAGGTTTTATATGATTCAGGAACACATGCCTATATACCTCATACCTGTTTGGGGGTCTGCTCAGCGTTGGCCAAAACCAGGTGCAGAAGTGGAAAAATAAATCTGAATTCCAGAGCCCTCCTTAAATTCTTTCAGCTGTAGCTGCTCATAGGTGGGTGGCTTCAATGGCCTCTACTAGGAGATACTGATACTGAGTTCAGCAAAATTATCACGAGTCATATCAAGATGTGCGGTTGAATTATAATTAGTTCTTAGGCTGAAATAATAATGTACTCTGTTAAAAAAAAAAATCCCTGGGGGCACCTGGCTGGCTTCAGTGGGGCATGTGACTATTGATCTCAGAGTTGAGAGTTCAAGTCCCATGTTCAGTGCAGAGGTTACTTAAAAGTAAAATCTTAAATAAATAATAAAAAATATATTTTAATAAGTTAAAATTATTTTATGTACAGTATTATATTCAGTAGATGAAGCTTAGAGTGAAAGTTATGAGCTAATTCACTACAGAGGGTCCCATGCAGGAGGAGAAAGACTTTTGTACCTTCCCAGGAGTATATTTTGCATAATATTCTTGTGGGTGCCTTTCTTTACACAAAATGTATCTACTTGGACATTTACATTATCCAAAAAGCAGCCTAAATTATCCCATTTCTTAAAAATGAATTTTATGATTTGGAGACATCAGAAAGTAGTTAAAATACAGTGGCAAAAAAATTGAAGCAGCAGCTAGCTCTTACTGAGTACTAATTCTGTGCCAGACATTGTACTAACTTCTTCAAATGCATTATCTCATTTAATCCTTTTAACAACTCTATGGGAAATGTTATATATAATCACATCTTAGAAAAAAGGAAACTAAAGTTTGTAGAAGTTATTAAAAAACTCCTGAGTCTGGTCTCGTGAAGATAACTTTCTAAGAAAGGTCTGGGAAAAGTTCATGAGTTAAAAATGAAAGAGGTGACTATTATATCTGCAATGTTTATACTCTTTTTTAGTTTATTGAGATATAGTATGGTATTAGTTTCAGGTATGCAACCTAGTGAGTCAACATTTGTATATAATATGAAATGGTCACCACAGTAAGTAGTAAGTCCAATTAACATCTGTCACCCTGTAAAGTTAGTACAATGTTGTTGACTATATTCCCCATGCTGTATGTTTTATCCCTAAGACTTAACTTATTTTATAACTGGAGGTTTGTACTTCTCAATTCCCTTCACCCATGAGGGCCTCCCCTGTGGCAACTGCCTATCTGTTTTCTGTATCTATGAGTCTGGGTTCTGTTTTATTTTGTTCAGATCCCATATATTAAGTGAAATTATATGGTATTTTTCTCTGTTTGACTTACTTCAATTAGGTAATACCCTCAAGGTCCATTCATGTTGTCACAAGTAGTGAGACTTCATTCATTTTAATGGCTTAGTAGTATTTTGGAGTGTGTGTGTGTTGTATACACATTGTAGCTCTAATTTTTTGAGGAACCTTATGCTGTTTTCCATAGTGGCTGCACCAATTTACATTCCCACTAACAGTATACAAGGGTTCCCTTTCTCCACATCCTCAGCAACACTTGTTATTTCTTGTCTTTTTGGGAAAAAACCATTCGCACAGGTATGAGGTGATATCTTATTTGTGGTTTTGATTTGCATTTCCCTGATGATTAGTGATCTTGAGCATCTTTTCATATGCCTGTTGGCCATCTGTATGTCTTCTTAAGAAAAGTGTCTCTTTAGATCCTCTGTCCGTATCTTAATCAGATTGCTTACTTTTTTGTTAAATTATACACGTTTTTATGTATTTTGGATATTAACCCCTTATTGGATATATGATTTACAAATTTCTTCTCCCATTCAGTAGGTTGTATTTTCAGTTTGTCAGTGATTTCCTTCACTGTGCAAAAGCTTTCTAGTTTGATATAGTCCTTTATTTTTACTTTTGTTTCCTTTTTCTGTGCAGTCAGATCTGAAAGACATCACTAAGGTTGATATCAAGGAGCTTGCTGTCTGTGTTTTCTTCTAGGAATTTTATGGTTTGAGGTCTTACATTTAAGTCCTTAATCCATTTTTAGTTGATTTTTATATATGGTGTAAGATAATGGTCTAGTTTCATTCTTTTTGCACATAGCTGTCTGGTGTTTCCAGTACCATTTACTGGAAAGACCATCCTTTCCCCATTGTATTTTCTTGCCTCCTTTGGTGAACATACCATGGGTTGATTTCTGGGCTTTCTGTTCTATCCTGTTGATCTGTGTGTCTGTTTTTATGCCAGTGCCCTACTGTTTTGATTACTGTATTTTTGTAGTATAGTTTGAAATCAGGGAGCCTGATACCTCTGGCTTTGTTCTTCTTTCTCAGGATTGCTTTGGCTCTTCATAGTCTTTTGTGGTTCCATACAAATTTTAGGATTATTTGTTCAAGCTGTGTGAAAGATTTCATTGGAATTTTGATAGGAATTGCATTAAATTTGTAGATTGCTTTGGTGGTATGGACATTTTAATAATATTAATTCTTCCAGTCTATGCCCATGGAATATCTTTCCATTTATTTACATCATCATTAATTTCTTCATCAATGTCTAATCATTTGCAGTGTACAGGTCTTTTACATCCTTGGTTAAATTTATTCCTAAGCACTTTATTCTTTTTGATGCAATTGTAAATGGGTTTGTCTCCTTGATTTCTCTTTCTGCTACTTTCAGTATTAGTATATAGAAACACGACACCCATATTTTTATATATTAATTTTTTATACTGCAATTTTCCTGATTTCATTTATTACTTCTAATAGTCTTTTTAGTGGAGTCTTTATAGATATTGCTCCACTGTCTTCTTTCCTCTGTGGTTTCTGATGAGAAATCCACAGTAATCACAATCATTGTTTCCATATAAGTGATGTGTTGATTTTCTGTAGCTGCTTTCAAGATTTTTTTCCTTTATGCTTGGTTTTCTATAGGTTGATTATAACCTGGGCTTGATTTCTTTGAATTTATCCTGTTTGAGTTTCTCAGACCTCCTTAACTCTGTAACTATATGCTTTTTAAAACTAAATTCAGGAACATCTTAGCTTTATTTCTTTTAATGTTTTTCTGTACCAATCTTTCTCTTCTTTTGGGGACACCAACATTTAACATTTTACGATTATTCCACAGATCCCTGAGACTCCCATTTTTTTTTCTTTTTTCCTACTTCCTTTCCTCTTCTCTGTTCTTCATATTAAATAATTTCTATTGAATATTCCAGTTCTAAAATTTTTATTTGGCTCTTTTCTGTAGTTTCTCTTTCTCTTCTGAGAACTTCTGTATTTCCACTCATGTCAAGTGTGTTTACCTTACCTCCTGAAGCATAGTTATAATACCTGCTAGAGTCTTAAATGCTGTGTCACTGCCTCCATGGCCCAGCCATTGCACTAGCTGCCCCCCCGCCCCCCTCCCCGCGCCCACTGACAACTCACTGTGCCCACCCTTGAGGCAAAACCAGGAGAGAAAAAAATGTAAAAGGCAGCAAATTTTCTTCTGCCCTTGAAACTATAGGAGCCTAATTTCCCAGGCATAAGGACTTTTGGCTGTTCTTGCCATCACTGTGTACCACAGCGTGAGACTCCCTCTCAGAGTAGAGAAAAGAGGAAAAACAAAACAAAATGGGAAACCCACCACTCTGGGGCTCACATCTGCAAGTTTGACTCCCCTCCCCAATCTGCATTGTTCTTGTTTACTTTTTCGAGTCCTCAAGCATTTGTTTTTTGTATTTTTCTCTCAAATTTTTGATTGTAAGTAGCCTGAGAGTTAAGTTGCAGTGAGCTTATTACAGTTTTGGCTGCCACAAGAAGTCCTGCAATTTTAAAATAATAAAACTGTTTCGTAATCTATTAGCTGAGACATGGTTTTCTGAGAAACTTAATACAGGATTTCCTCCAAAAACGATACTTTAATATCTTTACATCTGTGAGGACAGATAAGTTAATATATTGTAATGAATAAACTGCTCCAGGGAGTTGTCAGCATTAACTTGATTCTGCCCCTGTCACCATTAAGCAAAGAACACGTTCAGATAGTCAGGGTGGTAATTGTGTTCTTTCTCTGTGGTCCTGAGGGATATCCTTTCATATATTACGAAATCAAGTTAGAAATTAGAAATGCCGTGACATTCATTGTCCCTCATGTCAGTCTGCCTTCTCAGTGCACATGACTGAGACACACATGTGTATATTATATATACCATTTATGCACATACCTATTAAAAAACCTAAATTCTATGAGAGGCTACCCAGAACAGATGGTAAATGGAATCTACATTTGTACCTATACCCACATCTTTAATTTTTTTAGAAACCTGAAGTGAAACAGAGGACATTTACTATAGTCTTGAAAGATTAATAAAGTATAATCCCCAATCCTCACAATTTAGCGGTCTTAAATTATGCCAGCTATACCTGCGTTTATGTGGTGGTTTGTTTATACCTGTAAGTGTTTATATAATTTAAAAAATGGCAGGTTATCTAAAGCCTAAATTATCAACTTGATTTTCTTTTATTACTATTAATATTAATAACCTATACATGATCTTCCATCTAGTCCGGGTACATAATACATCTTTGAGTCAACAAAGTTTCTTTTTAAAATGTTAAAATAATGTGATAGTGGGCTTTCCCATGTCTGTACCTGGAGCAGCCTCTAACAGAAATGAGATCTTCTGCCAGCACCTTTATATACAGCAGCTGTAATATTGGCAGTTCTCATTTAAATAAAGATGTATGTAGTTGTTTTTAACATAATCGTATTAGTTGTGTTTATAAATATTTAAAATTTGGTATTTATTTTGTTTAAGATAATGGAGTCCAGATTTGAAATTGCCTCATATCTTGACTATGCAGCCCAGGGCAGACGTAAAAAGTCATTTTTCTTCTTGTTTGTTTGGGGCTTTTTGTTTGTTTTTGAAGAAATGACTGTGCCATCTTGTCAGTTGTGAAGGAGTTGAACCATTCTGCGGGAATGTAACTAACCCCCACACTTCCTCAGCACACAGTTAGTCCAGTAGCTTATTACTCATTGTGTGACAGGAACTGACCAATTTGAAGACAGTTGCTTCAACCATCCTGCAGCATCTTACCTTACAGTAATTTTTCGAACATTGGCTAGACTAAAATGTAGAAATTAAACTTGATTAGAATTTATACTGAAAGATCAGGTAATCACACATTTCTGGGTATGAGAGAAATAGCCACAACATGTTATCTACAGTATGGGATACTTTTCACATTTTAAAGTCTTATAAATATTACATATAAGACTTCAGATCTAATTAAGAGGCAAACGGGGAATAAAGTTTCAAGATTTGGAGTCAGGCAGTCCTGAGTTCTAATCCCAGCCCTGCTTCTCAACAGCTCTGTGACCTCAGACAAATTACTTACTCTCTCACAGCCTCTGCTCCTTATCTAGAACAGGTGTAGAACACTGGTAGTAACCTCCTAGAAATGATGTGGGAATTAAGTGATGTGTATGTATGGAACTCTTAGTTAAGTGTGTAGCACAGGACTCCAGAAATATTAATATCATCGTTGTTGCTTTTATCATCATTGCTAACATCTTTAAGTTGAGTTAAAAATAGTGGTTGTAATTAGCCAAAAAAAATTCACATCATTTTAGTGCAATTTATGGCTATTGTATAGTTTGGAAATTTTCAGTTACAGTAATTGGCTTCTTTACCCTTTCATGAATAGGTCTGCAAAAAATGTGCCAGAGACATTTGAGTAAACCAACAGTTGGAAAATCATAAACTGCCTTCTTACACCTCATAAATCATATCTTGATTTCATTTAGTTATTGTGACTTTAAGAGAAGGCTTGGATTACATGTCTCCTTAGAATTAAAGGTTTTGCTAATGTCTCTGGAAAGACTTCGAGTTAACCTGTGACTTTAATGTCATAATGATCACAACTTGAACATTTATCTGAAAGTTTAGCTGCTGGGAACATTTCTTGCTGGCCAGTAATATGAAATGAAATTATTACTTTGACAGAAATCAGCAAGTAAGTAGGTCTCATAAGTGAGAGGAACTGTAGTGTATCACTCAGGGAGAGTTGTGGGGAGACTGTTACATAAGAAGTTGACCCCAGCAAACAGGGGGAATTAACATATGGCGAAGGATATTGGAATGGAAATCAGAAATTTTGACTTTTACTCTGGACTCTAATACCAAGATTCTTTGAAACAAATAAGTAAATTTCTTGGTGTCTTCGTTTCCTTATTTCTAAAATAGTTTAATAATACCTGGTCTTTGTAGTTTCATGGTTTAATCTTAGTTCCAAATGAGATATTTATGAAATGCCTTGGAACTGTGAAATATTATTCAGCTGTAAATAGGGACTTCTGCAGTTATTAGCAGCTAAAGGAAGAGCTTAGTGGACCTCTTCTTTTGAACATGAGGAAGACTACTATCCTGGCCCTTTTGACATCCATCTCAATCATCAGTACTTACTTAAAATGAATAAGAAATGGGAGAAATTATTTAAAGCCACTGAATTAACTTTCAATGTTACAGAGCTCAGACTTTGCTCAGAACAGACAAGAGGCTTAAAATTAGGATTAAGTTGATCTTCCTTGTAGATATATATGACTACTTTTTTTTTTTAATGTACAACACCCCAGTTTTACTTGCAGTGAATTTTAATGAAATGTCCTGTAAAACATCTGAAACCCACATTGGAATTTAACATGAGAACAACCAAATAGGAAAGAGATCAAGAATACCACAGAGCAGCATAGAAAACAAATTGAAAGGAATTCATTGAAATGATATTTCACATATTATCTGCTGGTTAGCCTCATCAAATATAAATAATGTAGTTCCTCTTCCCAAGATATGGAAGACTTGGTTCTAAAAGTAAGAGCCAAAGGGGCACTGATGATCACACATCTCGGCAGCCACTTTAATCCCTCCTCTTCCTCTTCTCCTGGCTGCCAGGCTTGGGATTTCAAACTAGGAAACTTCTCTTCCCCTTCCCTTCGCATCTAATGAGATGCAAGGTACAGAGCATAAGCCAAATGCCTGGGTATCAAGAAGAAGATGGTGGCACTTACCTTGCATCCACAGCAATTTAGAATTGGTTTCTTGGTTGATTTTGCTGCTGTGACGTTGAATTGTGACTGTGTTTTAAGGATCTGGGTTCCTTCACAATTTAAATTTTCAGGCGTTTTGAGGGTTTTATGAACTACATTTGCTTCTGTAACTACATTTAAAAAAAAAAAAAAAAAAAGGAGGGCATCTGGGTGGCTCAGTCATTAAGCATCTGCCTTCGGCTCAGGTCATGATCTCAGGGTCCTGGAATCAAGTCTCGCATCGGGCTCCCTGCTTGGCAGGAAGCCTGCTTCACCCTCTCCCACTCCCCCTGCTTGTGTTTCCTTTCTTGCTGTGTCTTTCTCTGTCAAATAAATAAAATCTTAAAAAAAGAAAAAAAGAAAAAGCCATTTAAACCAAGTAAGGATCATGAAAGAAATATAGAAAAAGGAGAAACCTAGTAAGCTTGTATGTGGCTTTGCCTTTTTTTATAGATGGTTGTGAAAAGGTGACTGCTCTGATTCTGACCTGTCACTGCAGGGAGGAGACACTTCCAGCCTCTGAGTACAGCCGAACCAGTCATGGTAGTGGCTTCGAGAAGAGGCCCCTTCGGCACTCTAACAATATCAATTTCATAGGTAGAGGTAAATAGATCCAAAGATGCTTATCTTTAAATTTTATTCAAATTCTATTAAGAAACACCTTTGTGTATTCTTGACTGGGCACAAAAGCATTAAACTAAAAGACCATCTGGGGATATCTTGTCAGTGAACCAGGAGAGAGGACGGGAGAATAGGGAATCTCTCTAAGCCGGCACCTACTACCCTGATTGTTTCTTAGGTATTTTTTCTCTTTCTACTCTGACAAGCTGTTAACTCTGCTTGATCTTCTTTAACAAAAGAAAGCTGTGTGAAATTGAAATTCTGATGCACTCACCATGTTTATTGAACACTGAAAATGATTTTAGAGTGTCATTCCAATCATTTCTTTGTTTAAAAGTTGATATACCCAGATGCCTTACTAAAAGGAGTCTCGAACTCCCAGTTTAAAAAAATGGAAAGGAGTCTGTTTTGGCTTGCAGATGATTTACTTCCTTGATTCATACATAGGCCAGATATTTCTAAGGGATGGAAAAGAGGATAAGAATATAATTTTGATAATTAACAGAACCCAAATGCAGGGAAGTTGTTAGGTCAATAATTTCTCCTCAGCAAGCAGTATTCAATAGAGAAGTAAAATATATTGACTAACATTTTAAACCTAAGTAGTTATTATTTTAGGAATTAAATATAAATAGGCTTACTCTGTTGTTTCAGATCAAAATTAGGTATAATTTCCACTAATAAACAGTGTTTTATTTTTTACCTATTATATTCCTCTTATTTCAGATCAGTGATAAGAAAGATTTTTCAGAATTACAGAGCAAAAACAAAAACTGGGAGGAGTAGGCACTTGAAAGACACTGTATACACAGCTCTTATTCTCTTTAAAGGTTGTGTTTTAGAAACAAAATAGTGACTGTTCATTGAAATCTACCATGATGTGTCCCACACAACCATGTTACACATATTACCTGATATAATATTCTCAACAACCCACAATCTAGTGTATTATCCCCATGTTGGAAACTGAGAAACTGGGACTCTGTGAAGTTAAAATTAAATTTACCCACTTTAAGGAGTCAGAACTGAAACTCAGATATGTCTGCCTCCAAAGTTCACATTCTTTTCATTACCCTGAATTTCCTACTGTGTTGCAAACTGAGGTAAACTCTCGTATGGAACAAAATGTGAGAAAGCTCAACGGAAGTAGGACTGTCCGTGTTCAGGAAGTCCTAGGTCAATGACAATCTACTTCATAAACCTCTTCCATAAAACAGTATCCTTTCATCTGCCAGTTGTCCCTCCAGGGTTGATCAAAAGTCACTTCAATGTTATTTTGTAAATACAGCAACCCCCTGTACCTCAGACCAAAGGGAACCCGTCTCCCTGAGCAGCCATAGCTGTGACTTAGGCCTGGGCTCATTAACTATGGCAGACTGCAACATGCTTGCAACCGTAACAGGTGATTGAAGACTTTGCAAAAAAGCAAATAAAATGTAGTCTTCTTTCTTCAAAAAAAACCCAAACAAACAAACAGTAGATCCTTCTGGACTTTCTGGAGATGATAGAATGAGGACAGAAGAAAATCTTGAGGCCATTTGTGGTGCTGCATCATACAAGCATTTTATGCTTCTGAGGAATCCTACTGTCAGAAAACTGCAATGTGACGTTGGAGCAAAAAGTTACAGAAATTTAAATCTGCAATAGTAGTTTAGGGAACACGTTAATTTTAATGATAATGATTTGGGGATAATGACATTAGCATCAGTAGGATTAGAAATTAAAGCATGATGTGATTTCAAAAGTTGTTGATGATATTGAGCAAGATTTTGTTACCCAGGATTGCAAGCAGCAACAGGATCAGATTAATACAGCAAGAAGCCAATGCTGAGAGTAAGATGACAAACTGTTTGCTTACTGGAGAAAACATGGTTAAAATGACATACGCCAAAACCCAATTAATCACGTTTATTTTTCAGTACTCATCCCCCACTTTTTCTCCAGAAACACAAGTTTATAAGAACTTTCCACCAAAGGAAAATTTTATATCCTTGACCTTGTTCTGTATTTGCATTAGCACTCATTTTCCACAAAAATGTGAAAGACAAAGGTATCATGAGAAAATTGAATCAAAGGGGCAAAAGCATTATTGTGACTATAGTTAATTGCATCTTGCACAACAAAATCTTTGCCTGGAACTGCCAGGGGAAATCTCCGTGAGGCTAACTACTTTCTGCCTTCCTTAATCAACCTCCTTATGGAGATGTTCTTGAGTACAAAAATGACCAGGGGAAAGCAGAAAGAGACACAGATAGATTATCAATTGTTTTGTAAACCAGAGGCTGATAAAAGCAACTCTTAGGGAAAAGGGGGAGAGTGAGGAAGAAAGTAAGAGATTGGGATCCTTAAAATTCAAAGCTCATTATTCACATGGCAAAAAAATGAAAACATTGTCTGTGCAATGCCTAACACTTAGAAGTATCTGGTGTAAAAGCAGCTGGACTTCAGTCAGTGTTATGTCAATTTTTAAAATGGGAAGCTCTCACTGACATCTATGGGGAAATGTCTTCTCATTGGGACCTTAGTAAAAATGCACCTGAATATAGGAAGAAAAAAAACTCCTGCCACATAATAGAACAAAGCAAAGTAGAATAAAGTGGTAGAATAAAGCTTACAAAATCTGTAGCATACGGCTATTCTATATGAGCTTGGAAAACAAACTTTTTGCTAAGTAGAAGATTGCAAAGAAAATAAGAGTTGGTCACACTGAATCATATTATATTTTATATAATTCAAATGTTAGGCAAAAACATACTTTGTGAATGTTTGCTAAGGGTTAAAAAATAATGAGTAACAGCACAAAGACCACTTTTATCAGATTCAGAAGAGGACCTCCCAAGCAGTTAAGTGACATGAAGGTTTGTGAAGAAGAGCAAAGTAATCTACAAACACAAAGAATACAATCGGAAACAAGTCTCTGTGAAAGCCAATAATATCTTGATCCATCTGTGAATGGACTGGAGACTTCCTGAATCTTCTCTTTGGGTGTTCTTTGTGATGTGATATGATGAAGTATTTTCTTTTGGAGGCCAGGTCAGAAGGAAAACAAATAGTATAACTTTGTCAATACCATCGTCTTACGGAAGTGAATTCTCACTGACTTCGAACAAGAGTTATGACTCTGAGCAATTTGTCATTTGTTCTGTCCCATTTCCCCAACTCTGCAACTCTTAATAAGATACCACTGTCTCCTGTTTCTTAAGCTTAGGGACAACAGCATAAATGTGCTCATCTACATCAGCAGGAGCTTACTCTTTCTGAGAGCTTCCTGTGTTCAAATAAATAGGTGTTTGCTCAGTACAGAGAAGAAACCTAGCAAAGTCTGAAGGAGCTTCCAGTATGAAGTAGTCTTCACTGTTTTTCATTCTATTTATATTATATTTACAGGCTCCTTTAATCTTAGTGTATCTGGTACTTTCCCAGCTACATTGACCCTGAGGAATGTGAAATATGAATCCTATTTTCTAGACTTGATGATGGAATTAAGGAGAAGTTCAATCGAAGACATTACAGGAAGTACAACCATCATGCCCCTCATCATCGAGCCAGTAGAGCATAAGGGACTAAATAGTGACTTGTGGACTTGAGCTATTTCTGTGGGATTCTGACAGACCTTTCTGCTACCACTGCCACTTCGTCCAACCCCTGTGACTAGAGGCATTTCCAAAGTAGAGATTTTAGCTAAAACTGGGAGAGTAGCCACTACCCTGTCATACATTCAGTATTCATCAGCCATGCAACCTGTTTTCCTGAATGTTCCTCATTTCAGTTATTTTATTCTGTCAGCTCTATAAATACATCTGTACTTTCAAATCAGTTGTAGAGCCATATTAAACCAACAGTATCATTAAACCAGTAATTTGGGGGGAAAACAGTCATTGAAATTTTGGCTTTTTTGGATAGATCTCCTAGACTTCTACATTTTTTTTTAATTCCTAATTCCCATTCTGCTTCCTGCTATTGCCAGTTTGTTTATTCCATCTCCATTAAGTCATATCCCCCTGTAATTGCCCCAGTGCAGACTCCAAGGCTGGGTGCCAGATGGCCAGGACCTCTAACTTCTATGAAAAGAGAAGCAACCTGCACAAAACCTATCTTCCCTAGTTAGAAAACCCCCATCCACATTATCAGAATTTTGTGCTTCCCTCATCTATACCTTGATGACGATAGGACATCAAAATATCCTTTGACATGCTTTTTTTCTCTTCCTTTCACTTCAGTTTTTTTTAGATGCTTCGTGTGTCATCCTATTTTTTTCTTCAGCTGTGAATATAGGTCCATATGCTTAGGATCATCCTAAAGGTGATCATCCCCCAATATATACATATGCATGTATGCAGGTAGGTGTGTTTCTTTAAGGTAGAGTCCTTTGTGGGCCTTTCTGATTACAAGGGCAGGGATGTTTAGAATTCTGGTGACACTGTTTTCCAACCTCTCCCCTTCTCATGCAGAAATACAATATTTACATGCTTAATGACCATACATAGGAAGATCTCTTTCTCCTCTTTCTCCCCCCATGAAAGATGTTATCAATCCTTTTGATTTATGTTAATCTACGAATAAAAAACTTGTTTTAACATGCATATAGTTGATTGTCAGGCCAAGCATTTTTACCTATTTTTCATAAAACAGTGCTCTCTGGAAGGATTAAACAGCTAAAGGCAAAAACAAAGTGTTAAAAGTGCCTCAAGAAATTATAGGAAAATATGTAATCACCTAGGGATAAATCCATTACATAAAAGTTAATAGATTTTTGTGCACATCTACAAAAAAGTATGCTTGCAAAAAACATCAGAATTTATTTGAAGGACAACTAGCATACCAAGAGGAAATATTTGCTACATGTGACAAACATTAACACTCATTAACTAATTCAAAGAAAGAGTAAGTAAATATTTTGTAGAAGAGGAATCAAATGGCCAGTATATGAAAAGGTGCTTACTCTGCTTTGTTTTTTACTATTAACAATATAAAATGGCTCTTATTGTGTTAGTACCAATGGATCTTCTTGATTCTTCTAAACTATTGTACAGATTACTATTGTTTATTTAAGCATCAGTCCTTTGATGAATGTCTACATTGTTTTCTACTGTTTGCTACGATTAGCAATTCTACAGTGTGTGTGTGCACACTCGTGTGTGTGTGTGCAAGCCTCACAGGTATTATCAGTTTTTTAGTCTTGGCCTATCTGATAGGTGAAAAATTCTACTTATTTAAAGTTGTTTTTCTTTGATTATTACTAAGATTTAGTCACTCACAGTGTTTATATTTTCAAATGTTTATATGACATGTTTTCTTCATCTATTATTTGTTTCTTTATTAATTTCTTCATTTAATAGTCACTCTTTCCTCTACCCATTTTTCTCTATTAATGTCTGTATTGGCTATAGGAGCTCTTTTTTTTCCTCTTTTTTTTAAGGAAATCGGATTCTTTATTTTTAATTCCAGTATAATTAACATATAGTATTATATATATGTATTATATGAAAGTATACTTTCAGATGTACAATGTAGTGATTCAACATTTCTCTGTATTACTCAATGTTCATTATATGAGCTCTTTATATATTAATGATAACTCTTTTTTGTCACATGAGTTTGAATATGTGATTCTTATAACTTGTTTATGCTAAGTTTTATTTGCCAGTCATTTACTCATCATATTGATATTTCTCCATCAGTTTAATTCTTCTCTGTCCGTTATTTATTTAGTTACATCACTTATGTATGTATTCTCTGTTAGGTCATTGTTCTCTCTCTAGATTGTATTCTCTTCAAAGTGAAGCGTTAAGCTTCCTCATGCAGGACTAGGACAGCACCGTTTACTTGGTAATGACTGCTTCTTGATGATGGCTACACAGGTGGGACTCTAGAAGTAGACCTTCAGATCCTGTCAAGTTACGCAGCTCCTACTAATTGATTATAGAACCTACCAGCAATAGACTTGAGCTATTGTTTCACAACATTTGACTGTTATGTTTGAAAGAGAATAGTATAGTATTACTATGTAATGGATCTACTATGCATATTCTCACTGCTTTAAATTCACTTATCATATAAAAAGAGAAGAATGCACTAGCTTGGTGTTTGATCTTTACCACATAGATCTAACGTCATGATCAATTGCTTTCAGTATTTTCTTTGAAATCACATAAAGGTTCATATGTGCCAAATTTCATAAGAATCACATGATAAGGTCAAGAAATACAAATTCCAAGGCACAATTTATATGCCCAGTTCACATATGACAGTAAAACTATATAACCATATGTTGAATATAATACACTGTATGTAAATGCTATTCTTGAAAGCAATCCAATCAATAAAACTTAAATAACACTTTAATAACACATTTCAAATCGGCTGAAAATGGAATAGATGGACTCTATGGCAAGAACATCCCTGTAAAATTGACATTCAGAGGCTATTAAAACACAGAAAATAAAACAATCTTGAAACTAAAGAAAAACTGTGAATATTTAGAAGATTTTTTTAAAAAGCCTACTACATTGTATGCCAAGATACAGCAGTCGTTTTTATTTAAAGAGCTATTTCAATAAAAACTGGATTGCCAAGTAGTAAAAAGCAAATTCAGTTTGCATTCACCAATTGCTAAAAAAATACTTTTTAAAGAATATACTACAAAAAAAAAAAAGAATATACTACATAAACCAGAAAAAAAGTTAAAAATAGTAAGAGAAGAAATCAGAACAGAAAAAAGTCAATATTTAGTCATAATTGGGACTAATAAAAGATTGACCAATTTTTATCATTAAAGAAGGTTATGGGAAAGCTACTGAAGTTAACTTCAAAAGCCTAGCAGTAAAAAGTGATTGTAATGTCAGTAAAACTCTGAAACAGATCAAATAGACCCTAAGTAGTACTAATCCACTGCATCTTTGAACATATATTTGCTTTTTTTTTTAAGCTGAAAAGCTTTTCCTTTTTTCTTTAATTTGTTTCCAACATCCTGTTTTAAAAAAAAGAAAAAGAAGAAAGAAAAGAAATATCCAACTATACAAATATTAACAGCAGCTCAGAGTATGGAAACTTTACCTTCATTCAAAGATAATATGAGCTAAGATTTGAAATGTCTTTTCCTTTTTGGCCTGGTTCTGGAAAACATGGTTTCTTCATTCCAATGTACAGAGGGAGCTTCTTTCTGTCCATATGAGTACGAATGTGACAAGGAATGTTCAAACAGATAAATCAATGGAGGTTTACAAAAGTGAATTTAACCACTTTTTCTTCTTTGTTGTCAGCTAAAGTTCTTACACTGAAATGAGATGTTTGTGATGTGATTGACATTTTTAATTTCAATTTTGTCACTTCAGATCCTGGGAAGACTCTGCCTGAAGCCCTTGATTACTGCACAGTTTGGCTGCAGACAGTGCCTGGAGAAATCGACAGCAAAAGTGGTATTCCGCCCTCCCTGCTAACGCTACAAATTAAAGACTTTCTTAATGGACCAGGTAAGAAAGTCATAATTCAGACATGTATACATTTTTTTTCATGTGAGTATATTAAAGTTGTTTTTCTTTGATTATTACTAAGATTTAGTCTCTCACAATGTTTATATTTTGAAATGTTTATATGACATGTTTTCTTCATCTATTATTTGCTTCTTTATTAATTTCTTCATTTAATAGTCACTTACTCTTCCCTCTACCCATAATGGTCACTTACTCTTTCCTCTACCCTAAGTGAACTTAGGGTCTGTTAGTAATTGTGATATTCCTTGCAAAAAGTGAATAGTTCATTTGTTTTCCAGAAGTGTATTCTCTTCAGGCTGCCCATTCATCAGGCTGCACATTGATTAAAAGACAAATATTAGTATGTGTTAAAAATTACCTTTGGTGTGGGGTGCTTGGGCGGCTCAGTTGGTTAAGCAGCTGCCTTTGGCTCAGGTCATGATCTCGAGATCCTGGGATCAAGCCCCAAGTCAGGCTCCCTGCTCGGCGGGGAGTCTGCTTCTTCCTCTCTCTCTGGCCCTTCCCCAGCTTGTGCTCTTTCTCTCTCAAATAAATAAATAAATAAAATATTTAGAAAAAAATTACCTTTAGTCTGACAAAAAGTAGTTATCAATTAAAGGATAATTGACTAAGCCAAACCCAAAACTTTATTTCTACCTTTTCTGTTAATTGTGTGACCTTAGGCAACTGATCTAATCTTCTATGCCTCGGCTTCCTTACTGTAAACAAAAAGAATAAAATAGATGGGTGGTTGGATGGATGGATGAGATAGGTGATATATATACATAATAAGATAGTATGCATATATTCGATTAGATAAGTATACTTATTTCAAATACTTAAATACTTAGCGATGTACTTGAGATATTCACATTCAGTTTTAGATAGATAGATATGGTTATCAAAATGTATTTAGTGTTTATCAGTCCCGGGTACTAAGTGCTTTACATTCTCATATAGACCCAAAGAGGAGGCACTATGATTATCCCTGTTTTATGAATTAGGAAGACTTAAAAATGTGAAGGAATAGCAGTGGAATTTATTCAGACCCAGGTCTTTATGACTCCAAAGACCTAGATAATTTCTCTACTACACTAATTTTAGCATAAACATAGACTTTTCCTCTCTTCTCCTTCTCTTCCTCTTTCTTTTTCCTGCTGTTTCTTCTCCCTTCATGTCGTGTTCCTCTTCCTCTCCTTTTTTTTATTCCTTCCTCACTTCAGTGAGATCTTAACTATTCATTTAACAAAAGTTACTGCATTTTGATTTGTTTTATTTTATACTTACATTGCTTCAAAACATGTTAGTCACCAAAAGAATATTGGTTTCGGGGCACCTGGGTGGCTCAGTTGTTAAGCATCTGCCTTCGGCTCAGGTCATGATTGATCGAGCCCTGCATCAGGCTCCCTGTTCAGTGGGGAGCCTGCTTCTCTTTCTCCCACTCCCCCTGCTTGTGTTCCCTCTCTTGCTGTCTCTCTCGGTCAAGTAAATAAATAAAATTTAAAAAAAAAAATATTAGTTTCTTCACTAAAAATGTAAAACAGCGGTATTAAACTTTCTTGAGATCTCTAGCAATATTCTGCAAGTCATGAATTTTGATGAGTGAAAAATAACCCTGTATGGACCTGGTTCATGGCAGACTAATGAGCTTGTGAGCTGTGGCCACTGATTGAGGAAGGCCACTTGTCAGTATGTCTGGAGTAAGGGAGACTAACGCCACCTACACTGCCCCTTTCACTGGGGCCCTCTTCTCCACAGTGGTGGGATTTAAAAGGTGTAGAAGTATGAAGAACTATTTCTAATCATTATAAGTATCTAGGCATGGTTTTAAAGACTCAAAGGAAAGCAAGAAGCTGATGATGAAGGCTAAGAGAGTCATTAAAGTTGGAAGAAGCCTTTGGGGTGAGGTAATGGATAGACTGAGAGTAATGCGGGTCCTAGTATTTGGCTAGTGAGTGTGAAATACCATGTTTCATTGAATCCAAACCATCATCAATTATAGGAAAAAATATTTTATGTACCAAGAAAAAAAAATATCTGCTATTTAAAGTATGATATAGTGTTCTCTTATTATATCCATTTCAGGGCACTTCCTGACTTCAGAGTTGTTCACATGTAAAAGACTGAACATGTTAGAATGGGTGAACTTGGGTAAGAACATATGGTTAGTTCATAGACACATGAGAAAGAAACTTGGGTTTCCCTCTTCTCTTTTTTAGTTTCAGATGTTTTTGCTTTTAGGCCCAGTCTTTTACTCACTGGCTAGAAAATTCACTTCTTGCTTATATTTGATTGATATGTTAAAGAATGGGATCTGCAAATCCATAGTTGTGTACCATATTTTCATGGCATCCAAAGAAATTAAATTTCAGGAGAAATGTCAATGAATAAGTGAAAAATTACATTTATAATTCTAGCATTGAATGTGACTAGTAGAAATGTGATTTTCTTTAAATAATTATAATTTTGTGCTTCTTACACTTCAAGTTAGACCTTACATATATGCCATTCTTTATTTTATGTTTATTCAATAAAAATGATAATCTATCTGGAGAGTCAAACTTTTAAACAAGTAGATTGAGAGCATTATTATGATTTCATTATTATTGAAAGCAATATTAGTGCTTCTCAGACTTGAGTGTACATTTGAAGCATCTCTGGGAGCATGTTAAAATGCATATGGTTTGGGACCCCTGGGTGTCTGTCGGTTAAGCGTCTGCCTTCAGCTCAGGTCATGATCCTGGCATCCTGGGATCAAGTCCCACGTCAGCTCTGTGACTTCTCCCTCTGCCTGCTGTTCCCCCTGCTTGTGTGCTCTCTCTCTCCTAACAAATAAATAAAATCACCACTACGTACTAACCTAACATCTTCGAACTGCTCCAGAATTGACTAGCTTAGACAAAATGTCCTTACTATAAGTAATTTGTCATGTAAAGTATATAAGTAGATGTTAGTCCATAGACTAATCATATTCTCTTACACACAGCCAAACTGCCACTCTATATTAATTTAGAGAGCAATAGAAATACAGGACACATAACATACTTCGTATCGTAAGAGTGTATTATTATAGACTTTTGGTACCTCAAAATCATCTTTTTTCCAGATTTTAGAAAATAGTATACTAAGAAGAATATTATTTATGCTGAGAATGTGGGAACAAGCTTCAGCTTTATAATATTCCCCAATGTCATTCCCTTCCTTTAAAAAAGTAGTCTTTTGATTTGTATTTGGCATTATCATTAAGAATCTTCTGCTACCATTAGTTTTTTAATCTAGACTCATATCCTACTTAAGTATCATTCCCAGAGTTTTATGCCACAACTCTAAAATGGTATATTTTCACTTATTCCTTTCTTGCTCCTGAATTAAGATTTCAGGAACAGGGGTGCCTGGTGGCTCAGTTGGTTAAGCGACTGCCTTCGGCTCAGGTCATGATCCCAGAGACCCCGGATCGAGTCCCACATCGGGCTCTCTGCTCAGCGGGAAGCCTGCTTCTCCCTCTCTCACTTCCTCTGCTTATGTTCCCTCCCTGGCTGTGTTTCTCTCTGTCAAATAAATAAAATCTTTAAAAAATAAAAAATAAATTAAAAAAATTAAAAAAAAAGATTTCAGGAGCAATAAAAGTTACGACCCTGCAGAATATAGGAATACTGATTATAACTACCTAACCTTAAGTTTTCTTCTTAAGGTGCAAACTTAACAGCTTTTCAATTCAGCTGTACAGATTTATTTTGCAGGGATTATTTATCTAAACAATATGATACAAATGCTGCTCTTCAGCACTTGTTTTTGGAAAAATAATTCTGAGTTCTTGAGTATTCCCTTATTTCCTCTGTTCACTTAATAGTACCTTACAGCAAATGGTAGGTCCCAACTTCTACAT
Source organism: Spilogale gracilis (assembly GCA_004023965.1). Taxonomy (NCBI): domain Eukaryota; kingdom Metazoa; phylum Chordata; class Mammalia; order Carnivora; family Mephitidae; genus Spilogale; species Spilogale gracilis. Next base: position 34,816 of record PITA01004016.1, read on the forward strand.
CAAAAAGCCTTTCAAAGCTCTCTCACCCCCATCTCCTTCCTTCAGAGGCAACATTTGTACCCATTAGCAAGGTCAGTGGCTTGAAGAAACCTGGAAAGCAGCAGCTACCAGAAACCCGCTAGAATAATATCTCCAGCAGGTGATAGATTAGTTGGAACAAATTGGAACCATTGCAGTTCAGCAATCCTGGTTTCTTTCAAGCTGTTTTTAAAATGTCGTCATTTTAATACACAATCTAAGCCCTGCGGAACAGTCCACAGCAGGTTAATTTGAATCATATGATGTGTCACTGCCCTCAGCTGACATGAGCTCTATTCCATGTGTGAAGCCATAATAAATCCATTCCCAACCGAGGAGAATTCCCCGTGAGAAGGTGAACTAATCCAGGCCTCACACTGGCATGCTAGCCCCCTGTAATTGAAAGCAGGGCCACCTGTTCCCAGCACAGTTAGCCTATAGAGAAAAAATTAGCATTAGATCAGATACTTATATTGAAAAATCATTCATAGTTCTTGCAAATTCAAATTCAGCTGTGAACTGCTTGGTATGACATCATACAAAAAACGTAGGAATGTGCCCACTTGATCCCAGTTTAAAAGTTTTGTTAGCCATAGCATTCCTTAACTTTGAAATGAGAAAAAAAAATTTTTTTTTAATTTAATGAGAGCTGACACGTGAGAAGAAGAACTGGGAAGGGTGCATATTTTTCTAATTAACTCAGGGTCATTTGTAAAAACATTTGAGCTCCTTGGTATTTTTTTTTTCATTGTTCCTTTGCAGACATATTTTTGAACACTGTCACTATAATGACATTTAATGAAATGACATTTAAATGACAACAAAGAAAAATTTGTGCCAAATTGGGAGAACATTACCACATCATTTATGTTTTCTTATAAATTAATTAGCATACTGCAGTCTTCATATAATTTAAGTAACATGGTTGTATCAAACACAGTTATGACTGCAATTTCACATTTATTTTAGTATACGGTATACCTGGTTTCTCTAGGTGAAATGCATAACCGCTAAAATCTTTTTCTCTTAATAAAATCATTTCCTGAGTCGCTCTCTCTTTAACCTGCTCATTAATTTGCCTATATAGTTTTTCATGTCATTTTAATTTCATTCTGGCTTTGGATTGATTCCAGCTCTGGTTTTATTTGATTTTTGTTTTAAAAACTTGACTTGTAATGGGTTGTGATCCTATTTTGAACACTGTTTTCTTATGTTTTATGGATTAACTTACTGTTTTGTAGGTTGCAGTGATTCTAATTTTTACTTTTAAAGAATGTCTAAACATCTTAGTATAATCCTATTTCCATAAACTTCTTTGAATAAAAATATATACATTTTAATATATACTTATTAAATAATATAAAATATTACTTTAAAAAAACTGAGCTACCGTAGCACACCGTTCAAATAGGTTTGTGTAAATAGGCAATAGAGACTTTAAGCTGTTTACCTCCAGATGTGTATTGTTGAAATGTGTTTGTTTTTCTTGGTGAGTTCTGCTTTTATATTCTTTTATTACTGAATTGATTACTCAGTGGGGATTAATTCAGATAGATCTTGAAAGTACTTGTTCAGAGGAATTAATGTACCTAAAAAAGATGATTCAGATAACCTCTTGACATTTTCTGGAGTGGAAAATAAAGACTAAGTAACAGAATATTTAAACACAAGAAGATTTCAGTGTGAAAGAAAGCATATTAGGGAGCTCATTTTAATTAATTTCTCTTAATGCTTCCCTGATAGCTAACCCTTTGCCTCTTTTCTTTTTCCAGAAATGGAGCTAAGTCATAGGCCCTCGAGTTGTCTCTGTCTTAATGCACTTTTACAACCATAGTAGCAGGCTCTCTTCTACATTTAAGAAATGTAAACTAGTTAATAAAACCCATAAGAACCTTGACTTTTACATTGCCCCAGTTTTATGGGTTCCAGTTTGCAGCAACAGCATTATATTATCATAGTTTATTTTCCCCATGATTTATCAAAATGAAATGGTAAACTTGATGTCATATAGGGAATGGACCAAAAATTTTAAAACCCAGGAAAGCCTTTCATTATTTCAACCTTATTTTTTCAACTCTAACTTGCACCTTTGGAAGAAATGAGAAAAGTGGATGACTTTTAATTAATTTTTTAATAAACTTTTTTCTCTTATTCCTATAACAACATGACTTTAATACCAGATTTTTCACAATAGAACCAGGAAGCCATATTAATTTCTTACCAACACTGTCTCTTCATGAGGCTTGAAGTCTTCTTTGAAAGTTGGGTGACCATGGTGCCTCCAGGCGACTACACTAGGCTAAGTAATGGGACCTGAAGAAGAGTCACAGAAGCTGGCTGTGGGTGTGGCCAGATGGTCAGAAGCAGCTCAAGGTCTCCTGCAGGGAACTCAGTGGTATGGCAATTATTTAGATTCCTTATTTCTTCAGGTGATCCAGTTCTGCCAAGATTATTTCTTCTACTGAAGAGAATGAGGGTAATTGGGATATCTTTCTGTGATCATGCAGCAGACGAAGGTGGAAGAAAAAGAGAACATTATTTGGCTTCTCCTTTAGGTAGCCTTGCAACTTTGTGCTTGTATGCAGGCCTTCCCCTACCTCTCCAACCTGTGCCTTCCCTGGGGATACAGTGTAGGGCCTTCTGTCCATCTCTGTCTTACAGACAGTAACCTCAGCTGTCTGTTTTATGCTAAGAACTCCCAAATGCCTAACTCTGGTTTTGACTTACCCAACTCCAGAACTGTTTCCCCATCTGCCTATTAGAAGTTAGATGTGTTTACTTATTTAAAATTCAGTATGTTCACATTAAATTAAACCGTTTTTTCCTCTTCTCCTTATTCATTCCTGCCCTTAGGTATAGTCTTCAAATTTCTTTACATGTGCTAGTGATAGCAACATTATTCCAGTTAATGTTTTCTCTTAATTTTACTATCACTTTTGATTCATCTTTTTTTCTTTTTAATTTTAAGTCCTCTTTGCTTTTCCTTTGAAATGGTCCTCTGTTATGTCTGTTACCTCTCTAGTTTAGGTTTGTGCCCTGATTACTTCCTCAGTCTGTTTACCAGCAGTCTTCCCTCCAGATTCTCCATTTACTCACTAATACTATTGCCCTCTATGCCATTACTAAGTGAGCCTTCCCTGTCAAACTCCTATAATGTTGACCACCCCGCTCCCTCAGTTCATCTGGTCAAAACTCTCCTCAGTCCTCAAGGCTCTCTCTAATCTGGTATCATCTGGCTTAGCTGTCACAATACAGGTGATCCTAAGTAAGATTATTTTACTTCTTTGAGCCTTACTATTTTCTTCTATAACATAAGAGAGCTATTTTAAGATTCCTTCAGGTTCTAAAATGTTAGCTGTAATCCCTAACGGAACTCTTCATTTATTTTCACACCAGATATTGTGAGCAGTTGCAATAGGCCCGGTGTTTTCTAAGCAGTCCCTTCTCTCAAGAAATGTACATAATCTGGTAGAAGAGACCGAATTTGTTGGCCAAAATGGTCACACAAAGTAACATATAGTGATAAACTAATATATGTGTCTTGAAGTTCTGTGCATTCATAAGAGTGGAGGTTCAGGGAAGCTTCTCGGAGTAACTGACCCTGCAGCTGAGTTGCACAGGATACAAGGGAGTTGACCAAGGACCACAGAGGGGAGAGTGGATTTCTAAGAAAATAATGTGCAAAAGACAGTATGGAGAGAGGTATCATGTCAGATTACAGGAAATGAAAACAGGGAAGAGTGAGGGAACCAGTGCTATGAGGTAAGGCTCTAAAGTTAAGCAGAGACCAGGCCTTGCTGGCCACAATCAAAGGATTTGGGAATTTTTATCTGAAGAGTAGTGAGGAACCATTGAAGAGCTGTCAGCAGGACATATATGTGGTGGGTTAGGAAGGAGGTGTGTGTGTTGGTATGGTGATATCTGCATTTTGGAAAGATAACTCTGTTTACAGGGCAGAGAACACTAAGAGGGACTAGAGTAGATGGAAGGGTGCGATTAAGAGAAAATTGCAGTAGTACTGGTAAGAGGTAATTATAAGTTGGATCCGGGAGTGGTAATGTGAAATAGGGAGAAGTGAAAGAATTGGTGGATATTGGGAAGGCAAAACCTACAGATCATGGTAATGGAGTAGGGAGATAGTGGGTAAGGAAGAAAATTTAAACATGGCATCTAGGCCTCTGACTGGTCTAACTGGATGGATGGTGATTTGTCCCATACAAAGTTCATTTGTTGAAACTCTACTGTCCACTATGGTGGTATTTGGAGATGGGGCCTTTGGGAGTTAATTAGGTTTAGATGAGGTCATGACGGTGGGGGCTCCCTCATGATGGAATAGTACACTTAACAAGAAGAGACACTAGAGAGCTCACTGTCTCTCACCCTCTGCCATGTGAGCACACATTGAGAAGGTGGCCATCTGCAAGCTAGAAAGAGAGCCTTCACTACAAACCAATAATGCATTCCTGATCTCAGCATTCCAACCTCTAGAAATGTGGGAAAATAAATTTTTGTTGTTTAAGCCACCAGGCTCTGGTATTCTGGTATGGCAGCCCAAGCTAAGACAGGTGGTAATCCTGATTACTGAGATGAAAATACTTGAAGAGAACCACATTGTATTTGGTTTGGTTTGGTTTTCATTTGTGAGAGTATGGAGATCGTGAGTTTTGTCTTGGATATGTTGAGTTTGTGGCAGTTATTCATACAGATCTGGAGACCAGGAACTCACAAGACCAAGACCAGTGATAAAGGATTGAATGTTTTAGAGTCTTTGGGGTATAGAATCTTAGCCAAGCCATGGGCCTGAATGAGAGATTACTCAAGGGAAGAGTAGAGAGGAAGTAGAGAAAAGAACCTAAGATTGCACCTTGAGGAAGTCCAATCAGGATTTTATTGGCCAGGAGGAAACTGTGGGCTAAGAGGAGAATTTGAAAAGCATAATATCCAAGAAGCTAAATCATTAGCACTTTGAGACACGGATGATGAGAAATTGAAAATATCTAGTAGATTTACAGACATTGTTACTCTAAGTGTTTTCCCCCCTCAGGTTAACCTGGATAGAAAATAGTCTAGAATTCACTGAGGTAAACAGGAGGGGAAAAAAAAAATAGTAGAAGCAGAGAGTAAAAAATAACTCCTTCAAGAAGTTTGTGAAGAGTAATAATAAAGAGTAATATACAAAGGAGCATCTGGGGTCATGGTTTGGGGATTTCGTTTTTATGAGGAAAGGAACTTGGGTTTTCTTATATTTGAATATTCGCTAGAGGAATCCAGAGAGAAGAATTAGGTAAACTAAAAAAGAAAAGGCCAGCGTAGGTGCCTAAGAAAGAGAGAAGGAGGGGCGCCTGGGTACACAGGGAACACAAGCAGGGGGAGTGAGAGAGGGAGAAGCAGGCTTCCTGCCGAGCAGGGAGCCCGATGTGGGACTCGATCCTGGGTCTCCAGGATCATGACCTGAGCCGAAGGCAGTCGCTTAACCAACTGAGCCACCCAGGCACCCCTGGATTTTTTTTTAAAGATTGTATTTAGTTATTTCATTGAGAGAGAGCAAGCGACGAGAGAGAGGAGTAGAGGGAGAAGGATAGAGAATCCCAAGTGGACTCCCCGCTGAATGCAGAGACCCAACAGGGCTCCACCTCAGGGCCCTGAGATCATGACCTAAGATGAAATCAAGAGTCAGACCCTTAACTGACTGATCCACCCATGCGCCCCTATCATAGTTTGAATTTTATCTATTTCCCTGTCTTCTGTATTTGCTACATAAAAATTGGTAGTTGGTTTAACCTGTTCGTTTGCTTATTATTATTGTTGTTTTTTTTTCAGCAAGACCGTTCTGTAAAAGGGTTTGTATTGTTCCATCAGAAGGTACACAATATCTGAAGGTCTCTTTTTGTGATGTTAAAGGCCATTGATACTGAATGCCTGAATTCATTGGAGATTACAAACAGTAATATTTTCATGCTAACACTCCTTATCCATGATTAACTAAAATACCTATATAAAAAGAGACATTCCTTCATCTACTGCTTGTTTACTCAGTAGTATTGCTCATCTAAGGAAGGTAGAATAAATACTGAATTCTGTTCCTTTATTTAAAACGAGTTTTTTTAAATGAGTTGATTTTGTAGAGGAGAAGAATTTTTTTTTTATGTGTTTATTTGACAGAGAGAGAGAGATCACAAGTAGGCAGAGAGGCAGGCAGAGAGAGAGGAGGAAGCAGGCTCCCTGTGGAGCAGAGAGCCGGATGTGGGCCTTGATCCCAGGATCCTGAGATCATGACCTGAGCTGAAGGCAGAGGCTTTACCCACTGAGCCACCCAGGCACCCGAGGAAAAGATTTTTTTTACAATATATGCATGTATCAAATCATCATAATGTATACTTTAAATATCTTAAAATTTCATTTGTCATATGTATCTTAATAAAGCTGGGGGGAAATGAATTATTTTTCTAGCATGTTCCATTGGTGGCCAATTAGTTGTGGCTTAGTATTATTCTTAAGTCATTATTTTTAATGCTACTCAAATTATCTCATCATTGGAAGTGGGAGCCTCTAGAAATTGGATTCTTCATGTTTTTAATCTTCCCTCACTGTGGGATCCTTGTTCCCTTATTGTAAAACAAAATTTGGTTGTTCCCCAAAAGTAACTTCTGCTGCCTCCAACCCAAGATGAGTACAAGCCATCATGGAGAAAAGCAAAAAAAAAAAAAAAAAAAAAGAAAGAAAGAAAAAGAAAGGACAGAGACATCAAAGAGCTGCCAAAATTATTAGAGCAACAGAATGTGCTTAGCCCTTTTTGAAAACTGTTTAGAGAGAGAGATATTCACATAGATTAAGTTCCATTTAATACGCTCATTTTAGAAAATCAGTACAGTTACCCTAGTATCAGAGCATTTATGTTGTGATTGGAGAGGAGGATAAAATGTAGTCAAAAAAGTCAATGCCTAATCATAAGAATGTGTGTATGAGAATAATGCTGGCAGTGAGGATGCGCTTATCCCAGATGTAAGCACCGTGAACTGCTGCTGGCTGACCCAGGCAAGAGCACGTGTCAGGCCATGTCGCTGAGCCTCCTCAACAGCACGTGGGACAACTTATTCTCAGTTCCACTTGGTCTACCATTGTTAATTGGACCGCTCACATCTGCCACCACTGAGGTCTTTATATTTCACACCTTCAAAAAAAATACATTGATCTCATTGTCATGGGCAGCTTTCCAGGTTTTCTAGTTCACACACCTGTGACTACTCAGTCTCCACTGTCCATTATCATCAGGAGTATGTTTACTTGGACACTGTCATAAAAATCTGAATCTGAATTGCTGAATAAGAAAAAAATGTTCTATGACCTAATAATAAAAAATATTTTTATTAGAGATACTATAATTCATAAAGTCAAGCTTATTACAGATTTGTTCTGTGTTTTGCATTTACCTCTCTAAAATGGGGGAGTGGGTAGAAAGCACCATCGTTCCCGTGCCTATCCATAGCTGCCACCAGTATGCACTGTTTACCGAGCAAGCCTTGCTTGTCATTAAAAAAAAAAAAAAAGAAAAGAAAAAAGTGTCTTTTACAAATAAAATTCCTAAGGAAGAAACACTTAACAAAGAAGTTTTCTTTAATAAATGTTATGATGTAGGTATAACAAGCCATATTGAATCCATTGGGTTTTTGGTAATAGATTTCAAAATACATCATAAATGTAAGTAATATGATGACTAATGGGTCAAGTAAAGTTGGAACATTTTAAATGAGAAAATAGCTGGAACGGTTTTCAGGAAACTTTTCCAGTTGATGTTTGGTCCCCCACAAGGTGTGTATTAACATAAACTTAGGGGAATCACCTCTGGGGCTTGAATTTGCTCTCTGATTTCATTATTATAATATGATGCTTTTCCTTTCACTATTAACTCATCTCCTAGGGTGATGGGAGTGTAATTTATTTGTATTTGTCTAATCTCCTTTTAACTCAAGTCATCTCATCATTCTGTTTCCTGTTAGCTGTTCAGAAAGTTTTGAATGGTGATTAGAATCTGATGATTGACAGGCCTGGGTTTACTTGGTAATTTAAAAGATACAGAATGTGTTCTGGCGATGGTGAGAAGTTATATCTGGCAAAGGAATAGATGACTCAGCTGTGAGATTCTCTATTACTGCATATTCTTAAAACCTAAACTTTGAAAGTAATCCATTTATTACAATTTGATGAGGATTATGAAAAAATTCTAAACCTTTTAAAACAATTTGATAACAATTGGAATAAAATACACATTGACAATTTATGCCTGGTTCTTTATCCAGGTATATTTTCCTATAAAATATATAGTTCCCACTGTATATCTCTTGAAGAAAACTTTTCTAGTCCATTTTTACTACTGTTTTCATCTTAATAATGAAGTTAATGTTTTCCATCAGTTTTCAAGTGTAAATATCAGAAAATACAAAATACGTTGCTCAATTTTTATTTTTATTTTTTGTTTAAAAATGAGACTCTTTTGTTGCATAATTTTTCCCGTTTGTAAAAATCATCTTCCTGTCATTATGAAACTGATAACATTTATAATAAACGCACTAATTTTTCTACCCAAAAAAGTGACTGCTAGTTCAAGGATGTGAAAGTTTAAAAGGCACTTGGTGGGTAATAAATGTAACAGTACATATCTGTTACACTTTAAGATAAAACAGTAACTTCATGATTTTAATTGAAGGATTCATACATGTTGATGGACTTTACCCAAACCATAACAGGCACTATTTCATTTGTGGTGCTTTTCATTCTGGTGCATGCTTCCTGTCTCGGTGGAGCAGTACTTTTGAAAGGAATACCTGGTGTTTCAGAGTAGCCTCATTTCGGCTCTGCTTTTGGGGCTCTTGGCTTTAGAGCACTGTCCAGCTTGTCCAAGTGGGGCTGCCCCGTCCTGTGTACACCTGGGCCCAGCTCTAGTGGGGCAGGGATGAGGGACTGTATGTGCCACTGGGGGGCACCATGCAGAGATGTTGCACTGTATGCAAATAAACATACAAAAAGAAAAAAAAAAAGAAAGAAAGAAAGGTTTAAGGTAAATTATTTAAATGTTTTAAATCTCGATTTTTTCCTCATAAAAAGTTAACAACTCTCTTGTGCTATGTATATATAGTTCTACTAGAGTTTTGAACTTTATGAAAACTTTCATCAGCTGCTGTTCAGTGACTGAGAGTTGTACGCCTAGGTTTAAGATCACCCAAAGAATGAAGTTTTGATGTACACATCAGTTTTGACATGACCCCACAGGAAGGATAAGGCAAGCGACCGAAGTTTTCAAAGAAGAAGCCCTCCTTGACCAATTCGCTGGTTTGAGAGAGGATTGTCTAGAAACCACACCACAAAAAATTATTAAAAATTCACATTTCAAATTCATGAAACCAAAGAAATATGTAATAAATTTAAGTAACTAAGCTTTCACATTTTTAAAATATCGCATTTATGCTTCTGAAGTTCTTAAAAGTTTAAAATCACACTGACACTCTTGGGACAAACTGTATGAGAGAGGGAGATCCAAGGCACTAATTCAGAATGTCTTTTTCCTAAAATTTATTGATTGTTGTGTATAAATTAGTGACCTAATAGAGATTCATGACTTTTAAAGATAGGACGAGAAAGACAACTGTAATTAATTATGTGCTTGTCGGTTCCATTTGAAGCCACTAGTCTGGTAGGCCGTATGTTCTATGGGCTATCCGCACTGTTGGCTTGGGAAATGGATCTTTCTGTTCAGACTATTCAGAGCAGTTGTGTTTGATAAAATAAGGTTAGTCATGTGACTCAAATAGATTCATAGTTGAAATTGACCAGTGTAATTAAGTGTTAGTACACATTTCTTTTTCTGAATTACCAGCATTTAAACTCTACTGACAAAAAAAAAATCTTTTAAAATGTATTTTGTAATGTAAGCCAGGTCCTATGAAAGAATATATTCTCTCTTGTGAATTAACCTACTTTAGATAGCCCCAAACTGACCGGCACTTCTGAGTCTTACCAGATTAACTGACTCTAGTCTAGCTGTTAAAGCCTCTAATTTTAATATGTCTCATTTGGTGTTAGTAAATCAGGAAGCGTCCTATGGCTTCCCTTAATATTTAGGAATAGCATTCCATCTTTTTCACCTTCTACAGAAGGGTCGCCAACAATGTTCTGCTACCTTGCTGGAGGGGCCATGGAGAGTGGAAAGCAAGCCTCAGAAACTAATGGATTACACATTTGGTTAACGCAGAGGCCTAAAGTGGGCTTCCCCTACGTTTAAGAGCCATGGATCTATTTTAAGCTGTTTGGCCTTTCGAGGAACACATGAGACCAAAAACTAATGAAATGAAGTGAAAACAAACACTATTCTATCATATGACAAAGTCATTGAAATAACATTGTTTATTTTTTAAATTAATATGCAGTGAAATCCTTTTTTGGTGTACAGTTCTGTGAATCTTAACACATATATACATATACATAACTACTACCACAATTAAGATATTGAATGGTTTTATTATCCAAAAACAACTCTCACCGTATTTCTTCATAATCATACCCTCCCCCAAGCCCTAAGCTGTGGTAACCACTGCTCTCCATCACTTTAAGGGGTTTTATTTATTTTGCCTTTTTAAGAATGTCATACAAATGGACTCCCATAGCATATAACCTTTTCAGGCTGGCTTCTTGTGCTTACCTACTGCCCTTGAGATTCACCCAAGGTGTTGCATGTATCCATTGTATATTCCCTTTTATTGCTGGGTAGGTTTCCATTTGTGGGCGTACCATGTTTTAACAATTCATCCATGGAAGGGCATCGAAACTGTTTCCATTTTTGGTGATTATTAATAGAGCTACATCAAACATTTGTGTATAAGTTGTGTAAACATAAGTTTTCATTCCTTTACGATAAATTCCTGAGTGTGCGATTGGTGGATTATATAGATCGTATATGAAAGTGTTAAAATGTTTTCTGGAGTGGATGTATCTTTTGGCATTCCTACCAGCAGTGTGTTGAGAATCCCACTAGCTCCAGCTTCTCTACTGCACTTTATATTGTCAGTAGTTTTTATTTTAGTCATTCTAATAGATGTCTCATGGTCATTTAACTGTACTTTCATGATGACTAATGATGTTGGACATCTTTGTATGTGCTTATTTGCCATGAATATATATCCTCTTTGGTGAAGTGTAAGTTTAGGCTGTTTGTTCTTTATTACTGAATTTTGAAAGATCTTTATTCTGGACACAAATCTTTTGTCAGATGAGCAGTTTGCTAGTATTTTCTCCCAGTACATAGCTTGCTCTTTTCATTCTCTTAATACTACTTTTTACAGAGCAAATGTTTTTAGTTATGAAGTCCAGTTCATAAATTTTTTTATTGAATCTTGATTTTTTGGTACTGTATGAAAAGAACCCTGCCTAATTCCAGGACTTGAAGATTTTCTCCTCTGTTTTTATGTAAAGTGTTGTAATTTTACATTTTGCATTTAGATCCGTGATCTATGATCCATTTTCAGTTAATTTTATATGAGGTATAAAGTTGGGTTCAGGCACTTTGTTTTTGTTTTTTTGTTTTTGTTTTTGTTTTGTTTGCCTGTGGATGTCCAACACCATTTGTTAGTAAAACTGTCCTTTTCTCATTGAACTGCCTTTGCACCTTTTCCAAAAATCGTTTGACAGTTTTGTTTGGACTACATTTCTGTACATCTGTTTTGTTCCACTGACATATGTGTGTATCCTTTCTTCAAGACTATACCGTCTTGATCATGGTAGCTTCACATTAAGTTTTAAAATCTTGTAAGTCCTCCAACGTTACTCTTCTTTTTCAAAAGTGTTTTGGGTATTCTAGTTACTTTGCTCTCCTGTAAAAACTTTATAATCAGCTTTTCTTTTTTTTTTTTAATATTTTATTTATTTGACAGAGAAACACAGCCAGAGAGGGAACACAAGCAGGGAGAGTGAGAGAGGGAGAAGCAGGCCCCCCGCCAAGCAGAGAGCCCAATGCGGGGCTCGATCCCGGGTCTCCAGGATCATGACCTGAGCCGAAGGCAGTCGCTTAACAAACTGAGCCACCCAGGCGCCCCAGCTTTTCTATATCTAAATAAATACTGCTGGGATTTTGATTGGAATTTTTCCATATTTATAGATCAGTTGGGAAAAGGTTGCCATCTTTATTATGTTGAGTCTTCCAGTCCATGATTATATGTAGAGTATGTGTCTCCATTTACTTAGATCATTTTTGATATTTCATTAGCATTTTATAGTGTTTAGCATACATACCTGTATGTATTTTATTAGAATTATACCTAAGTATTTATTTTATTTAGAACTATTATAAATGTAATTTTTTAAATTTTTTATTCCAACTGCACACTGCAGTTTGTAGAAATGGAATTGGTTTTATGTGGTGATCTTATATTCTAAAATCTCGCCAAATTTTACTTATAAATTTACGAAGTTTTTCTATATATTCCATAGGGTTTTCTACATGAGCAATCATGTCATCTGTGAATAGACACTTTTTCCCTTAAAGTCTTTATGCTTTTTATTTCTTTTTCTTGCCTTATTGCACTGGGTAGGATGTTTAATATTATGTTGAGTCTGAGTAGTAAGAATGCATATCCTTGCCTTGTTTCTGGTCTTAGGGGAAAAGCATTTGATCTTTCATGATTAAGTATGATGTTAGCTTTAGGTTTTCATCTATGAACTTCATCAGCTTAAGGAAGCTCCCCTCTGTTGGTAGTTTATTAAGAGTTCTTACCATAAATGGATACTGAATTTTTCAAACGTTTTCTGCATCAATTAGTATGATCTTTTTGTTTTTTAAACTGTTAACGTCATTACTTTGATTGGTTTTCTAATATTGAGCCAAGCTTGTATTCCTGGCATAAACCTCTGTTGGTCATGGTATATTATTAGTTTTATATGTTGCTGGTTTGATCTCTAGCTTTTTTTTGAGGATTTTATGTCTCTTTTCCTAAGGTCTGTAGCTTTACTGTCTTCAACTCATTTTAGTATCAATAATGGTGGTTTCGAATAGTATTCTTTCCTCTTCTATTTTCTGTGGCACAGAAAATGAAGAAAAGAAGGAAATGAGGGATTTCACACTAGGAATTCTCTTCCCACTTCCTGAAGTTGGAAATAGAGGACTTCTCCTAGTACTCCCTCTGTCCACACTGCATGCCAGCTTTTAGGTTTTGGGCTGCCTCTAGGACAGGTTGCAAGATACAGAAGGGAAAACGACAAACTCACCTCCATTTTGGTAGTGTTTTGCACTTTAGTCATCTTTTCCAGTCTCCTGTTACTTTTACTTTTCAGCGTCCTTCAAAAGCTATTCCGTGTGGGTTTTAAAATTATATTTTCTCCAGCTTTTGGATATGCCTAGAGTGGGAGGGACAGGATTCTATCTTCCCTGGAATCCTTTAAATTTTTTTTTTTAAGAGAGAGTATGCATGAGCCAGGAAAGGGAGTAAGAGAATCCTAAGAGGTTCCCTGCCCAGCCCAGAGGCCAACCTGGGGCTTCATTTCACGACCCTGAGATCATGACCCCAGCCGAAATCAAGAGTCAGACGCTTAACAAATTGAGCTACCCAGGCACCTGCAATTGTTAAAAAAAAAATAAAAATAAAAAATAAAAAAAAATTTTAAAGGCAACTGGCAGCTAGCAAAGAGCAAGGTATAATAGATGAGATGTTTTTGCTTTGGAAGAAAAGGTTAAAAAAAAAAAAAAAAAGAAGCCAAGGCAAACATTCCTAAGCCTTGAAACGTCATTTATACTCACATTAGAAACTCAGGATGTCATGTGAGTAAATATGCTTGTGGGATTTGTGTTGATTTTCTATTGATGAATAACAGATTAAGCACAAATGTAGTAGCTTGCAGCAACACAAAATTATTATCTCATAGTCCTGTAGGTCAGAAGTCCAGGTAGGTTCAGCTGGATTCTCTGCTCAGAAGCTCACAAGGCCAAAATCAAGGTCTCAATTGGGCTGAGCTCTGGTCTAGAGGCTCCAGAGAAGAAACTCATCTCTTTGTTTGCATAATGTAGTTCCTTGTAGTTGTAGGATCGAGGTCCTTAATTCCTTTGTAGCTGTTGACTACCCTTCGGTTCTAGAGCCACTCATTCCTTCTCACATGACCCCCATCATCCTCAAAGCAGCAATGGCATATAATAGAGCCCTTCTCAGGCTGCAGATATCTCAGACTTCCCTTTCTGCCTCCTTCATATGCCTTTTAAAGGGTTTATATGTTTAGGCCTACCAAATAATTCCTGTCTTAAATTCAACTGACGTAGGCTTTTTATCATAACTATAAAATCCCTTCAGAGCACAGCAGTACCTAAAGTAGTATTCAATTTAATAACTAAGGGAGAGGAATCTTGGGCAGAGGGGTCATCTCTAGAATTCTGCCTATGACAGAACCAGATTAGAATGTTTTGGGGGTACTCTTGCATGAATGACTAAACATGTATTTGTGCTGTGTTGGAGGCCAAGTCCTGCGTGTTAATGATGAAAAGTATGCACTCAATGAACTTCTTGATTGGTGGGAGATATAATCTCACAAAAAGATACTTGTGCAAGGCCAGCTTTGTGGACCAACTCTTTGCAGAAAATGCTGAGCAGTATCCTGAGCATTAGGCGTTAGGCAAAGAAAGGGTACAGTATAAAAGGAGCAACATGAGCAGAGGCCTAGTGGTGTGACATAGTAGGTGCTGGGGGAAGTGGGCTCTATGAACTCTCATATTTTTGGAACCTTGCGTGAGGCAGGCAATGGCTGCAGATAAAAAGCAGAGCCTTTTTTTTCCGTTCTAAAACGAGCTTGGTCTTTTATACCTTTAGGTAAAGAAGAGCCAATAAAGAGTTTTAAATAGGAGTGAGCCAATCAGGATTGCATTTGAAGCAGATCATTTGGAAATTACTCTGGAGACTGGATTAACGGGAATTGGTCTAGACAGAGAAATCGTTCAGGAGGTTTTATAATAGCTGAACAATATCAAAGCCATGGAGGGAAAAATTGGGGACTGGCTGGAATGCAGGAGAGGAGGTTGGATTCAAGCAATATTTTGGAAGTAAAATTGACAGAACTTAATCTTTGAGTGGATTTGGAGCAGGAAAAGAACATGAACTGGGTCAAAAGTCAGATTTCTGATATGAGTCACTTGGTAGATTATAGAGCCATTAACTGAGACAGGGAATAGAACACGTCCAAGAGGAGTAAATAGAATGTTTTAGATAAAATGATTTGCTGAGCCTATGAGAGTTCAAAAGAAAGGAAAAATTCATTTGTTTTCTTTCCTTCATCACATCATTAATACCCACTCGGTACTCACTGTGGACCAGACAGTAGTTTAGGCACTCAGAATATTAAGATGTAGGATAGCCCTTACTGTCCAGGAGCTCACAGTTCACTGGCCTGTGCCAGATATATAAAAAGGTAACTCTAAAAATAATACAAATAGGTGCCTGATGAGGCACCATGCCCAGGGTATTCTGGAAGTAATGGATGAGCTTCATCTTCCTTGGCCACAGAGTCAAGAAAGATTTTCTGGAGGAAGTGACTCAAGGACTAAGTCTCAAAGGGTGAATTAGGCAAATAACTAGAGGTTTAAATGTTTATTTCCTATGTTACTGGGATGACAGTGATACCTGCCATAGGATCCATATCAAGGTAGTGGTCAAGCAACTCTTGGTAGATATGGTAGATATAGGTATACCATTCCGCTGGTGCCTTGACAGTCTACAGTTAGGGGAAATGGATCCCTTGGGTTCAGCAGTTGGTTTAGGTGGCTCTTTGGGCAACTTCCTGAATGGATCACTCAGTTGGTTCTATGGCTACAGAAGGAACACACTTCAGACCCTTAGTTTAAGTCTGCATGTTATAAATCCAGACAAAAGCAGATAGCTCTGGCCACCACATTTGAGTCTTCTTCTATCTGCTGTAGCTTTTGTTTCTGTTTCCAGTTTGTTCCTTTCATCTTTTAAGATTGTCCTCTTTTTTTATTGTTGTAAAGGTGGTACTATGTACTGTGAGGCCACAGAATTTGGAAACCCACATGAAAGGTTAGATAGGCAGAACAAATAAATGTATGGATCATTTGAACTATACAATTTTCCTAAAGTATTTTGCCCACCAGCTTTCAGTACTCCAAAATCTACAAATCAAAAATAATGCCTTTCAGCATGTGGGCCTGGTATAACCAGATACTACCCTGAAGAAGAATGAAGTTGGGCCCCTTCCTCACACCATACTCAAAAGTTAATGCAACAACAATCATAGACCCAGGGCGTCTGGGTGGCTCAGTGGGTTAAGCATCTGCCTTCAGCTCAGATCATGATCCCAGGGGTCCTGGGATCAAATCCCGCTTACCTCAGTCTCTCTGCCAAGCGGGGAGTCTGCCTCACCATCTGCCCCTCCTCCGCACTAGCACTTGTGTGCACTCGCTTGCTCTCTCTTGCAAAATATAAATAAACAAAATCTTTTTTTTTTTTTTTTTTTAGATTTTATTTATTTATTTGACAGAGAGGGAGAAACAGGCTTTCTGCTGTGCAGGGAGCCCGATGTGGGGCTCGATCCCAGGACTCCGGGATCATGACCTGAGCCGAAGCAGATGCTTAGCGACTGAGCCACCCAGGCGCCCCTATAAACAAAATCTTAAAAAAAAAAAAAAAAATCATAGACCTAAATGTAAGAGATAAAAAAGAGGTAAAACTATAAAACTTAGAAAATATAAGTGTCAGAATTGTGACCTTGGGTTAGCACTGGTGTCTTAATATGACCCTAGAAGCACAAGCAAAATAATCAATAAGTTGGACTTGACAAAAATTAAAGTCTTTTGTGCTACAGGTGATACCATCAAAAAACTGAAAAGACCATCCATAGAATGGGAGGAAATGTTTGTGAATCCTATATTTGGTAGAACTTGTATTCAGAATATAAAGAACTTATATAATTCAATAATATAAAGATAACTCAGTTTTAGAATGAGCAAAGAAGGTGAATAAACATTTCTCCGAGAATATATACATATGGCCAATAAGCACATAAAAAAGCATTCAACATCATTCATCATTAGGGAAATACTTAAATCAAAATCACAGTGGGCTACCACTTCATACCCACTAAGATGACTATAATCAAATATGACCCAGCAATCCCACGCCTAGGTGGATACCAATAGAATTGAAAACATGATCACATAAAAATTTGCACATGAATATTCATGATGACATTATTTATAATAGGCAAAGAGTGGAAAAAACTCAAATGTCCATTATCTGTTAGTGGGTGAACTAAATGTAGTGTACCCATATGAGGGAGTATTATTCAGCCACAAAAAGGAATAAAGTATTAATGATACATATTCCAATAGGAATGAACCTTAAAAACTCTTACTACACTAACTAAAAGAAACCAGACACACAAGGCAAGATAGTACATAATTCTGTTTATAGGAAATATCCAGAATAGACAAATATATAGAAACAGAAATTAGATTAGTTGTTATCTGAGGCTAGAAGTAGGGAATGGGTGGGGAGGGACTGCTAATGTTGGTCTGGGATTATGTTCGGTGTGGTGATGATAATGTTCTGGAATTAGATTGAGGCTAAAATTGCACCATCTTGTGAGTTTACTAAAAACCATTGACTTGTACACTTTAAGTGGGTGAATTGTAAATCTTGGGTGAATTAACCTGTCAACAGGAGGTTAAAAAATAATTTTTTTTTAAGTTACGATGTTTCTTCGGTTTAAAAAAATATGGGGAGCAGGGAGCATTTGGTATTGCAAAGGGCAACTCCGATATCTGATCCTTTGTGGTGGACAACTAGCTAGAAGCAAGACTCTCAGAATTTCGCTGGGCCCGATTAAAGAAACACATGGGAAAGCACACTTAAAAAGGATCGCACCCCAAGGGAACATGGGTGGCCAGGAGAAAACCATAAGGTGCTAACATCTGAGAAAGGTGAGAAGAGGTTTTCCTTGTGAAGAAAGGTATAGAAACTAACTTAACAGCTTAATAACCTTGCCATTAGCTTCATGCGGGATTGTGTTTTGTAGTATATACTCAGTCTGTAGTGAAAAGAACACCTGCTAGGTTCAGTTACACTCCAACACAGGTGAGACACAGTGTGTCAGGCACTGGACA
This sequence comes from Spilogale gracilis, assembly GCA_004023965.1. Classification (NCBI taxonomy): domain Eukaryota; kingdom Metazoa; phylum Chordata; class Mammalia; order Carnivora; family Mephitidae; genus Spilogale; species Spilogale gracilis. Next base: position 52,976 of record PITA01004016.1, read on the forward strand.
TAAAGAGGTGTGGCATGCCCTGCCTTCACAAGGATTATAGCCTTAAGTCTTACTGATAATGAAAACAAAAGTAAGAAGGCAAATGTGGAAAATTAAAGCTGGTCAGTTTTGATGTCAGGTGCCGAGTAGCAAATAAGGACAACTCCTGGTATATGATGCAAATGAAGTGGACTCCAGGTTTGACGAGCTCTCCGTTATCCATGTGTTACATTGGATAGGGTGTTTAAATGTTTTAGAAAGCAGAATGTAGGGAACAATGTAAGAGACTATTCTGGTTCTCAGCAGCACACAAAGGGGAACCAGACCTTTTCTGCATACGCTTGATCAGAGACTGGGTAGGGGGAAAGCGACTTCGGCTAGTCTGTTGGACAGATGTTTATGGACACCAGTATTTGTGTCAAACACTGTGCTAGATCCTAGGGGAATTCCTTTTACCTTGGAAGAAAGAAAGCCAGTTCCAATAACAAACTAAAATAGCTGCTCAATTTTGGCTCAGAGTGGGAGGGCAGAATGGCCTTCAGTCTATCAGGAACAGTCACATGGATTGAGACAGGAAGGAAGGCACATAAGTAGTCCAGCAAAAGTGTTCCTTCAAGTAACTACATGGAAAGAAGAGTTAGATGATGAGGAAAAGAATTCTAATAGCTGGCATCCTAACAAATCCATCATACTAGTGTACGGAGACTTCAGCAGTAGCTTGACAGGGAAGCTAGGGCTTCTGTTCAATGGCAGAGCTTCAGTAATTTTCTTATCTTTTTCAATTCTATAGCAGACATCAACTTGGACATATCAAAGCCTTTGAAAGCAAACCTGAGTTTTACCAAGTTGGATCAGATAAACAATATAGTGAAGAAGATAAGAAGCACACACTGCAAAGACACTTCAGCCCCATCGGACACCATGCTGAGTAAGGATGAATTTCCCTCCTCAAAATGCTACCGTGGAAAATTGTCGAAACCTAAAGTTCATGGTGATGGAGCACAGAAGATTCCATTTCAAGAAAACATGTGGAAAACTGTTTCTTGCTTTCAGAAAATTTCTGTCCGTACTACTCAGATTGTGGTCTCCATGGAAACTGTCCCTCATCCCAGTAAACCATGCCTGTTAGCATCTTTATCAACCCTCAATGGAAGCCTTAATGTCAAAGCAGCACAAAAAATGCCTGGTAAGTCACAGAAAGGGGGAGAGGGAGATGCTAATATGATTTGTTGGCATCTGAAAATGCATAATTTTGAAATTCATATTATGTAGAGGTTAAAAGTTTTAAGGACCATTACACAGGGGGGCATTTCTTGTTTGTGACCTTATTTTAAAAGCTAATTTTATAACAAGTCTTTGAACCTAAATATTTTAACACCCTAAATGAAACTGTTGGTATCCATCTCTTCGGGCGTGTTCCTACAATTGTCTGTAAAATCATCCACCTTTAAATTCCTTTTACCTAAAATAGCTTAGTGGAACAGTGAGTATCAAGTTTTGTGAACCCTTAGAGCAGTGCTTCTTGAAGCGTGGTCTCAGAACCAACAGCATCAGCAGCACCAGGAACTCTCGTTAGAAATGCCAGGTTTCAGACCCCACCCCTTACCTATTGAATCAGCAACTCTGGGCATGGAGCCCAGAAATATGTGTTGCAAAAGCTCTATAGATGATTCTGATGCACCATATTAAGTCACTGGTAACAATTTATTTAAAAGGAAATTGTTCAGGTGGCAGGTATGCCACACAAAGTGTAGCAAAAACCAAGGTTCCACTTTGCAAGGACCGTGCCATTGAACGTGCCTGCAGTACATGGGCAAGGAAGGCTATGATTCAGTGCCTAGCCTAGCAAATGGTGGTGTGGGCTCTGCCAACTGGATGGCATGGATGGTGGAGAGGTGAGAAATTAACAGGCAATGATGTCTATTTTTTTCTCTTTTGTTACCATGACTGAGGTGTTAATGTGCTTTTTCACACTGAAAAAAGGCTAGGCAGAAGGAATGGGAGGAGGGGAAGAGAAAAGACAAGGTACAGGTGGGAAGTAACAGTTTTCAATAACAGAACCTGCTACTATAGGAGTCCAGGGCACAATGCCAGAAATACTACTTTGAAAAGAAAAAGTAGCAAAAAGGAAACATTTTTTTTTTCACTTGAATTTGCAGGAAAGAATTGGGGCTAGAGGGATAGTATAGGGGATAAAGTAAATCCTAAAACCCTATGCAACTTAGTTGCTTACTAAAAAGTAGTTAAGTGGCAGCTGGAGACTCCCTGGAACTTAGTTCCATATAGCCAGTTTGGGCACAGTAGTTTAAGAGATAAAGGAAAAGTTTTATGGTTGAGAAGTACGAATTTTAGGCCAAAAAGTAGATGATTTATTTCTTTCTCACCAGAAATATTTGTGACCAAGCCAGCTAAAAGCACTGTAGATTTTTTATTGTCTTAAAAGTTAGAAATGAAAAATGTAAGGTCCATGGGACATGAAAGACTATGAAACACTGGAGGCTACAGTGTCTGATTTATCCACAAATAAATTGCAACCCAGAGAACACTAGCCAGTTCCCACGCCTTTCCAGTTGTACCTTAATCATAGCAGGGAAAGGTTAGGATGCAAATAGAGGGAAAGAATTTAAATGGACTGTCCTCAGTTCTAGGTTCTTTTCTGTCTTGCTTTATTCATTTGCTACTCATATTTTACCCGCTTTTATGGTGTCTGTCCTCAATGAACATCTCTGTAATGTCGTTAAAATCCTCTCGCTGAGCTCCACAAGATAGTGGACTCATTCTGCTTTCGTAACTTGTTTGGTTTTTTTCCCCACTTGATACTGGAAAAACTACATACCCCTGTCCCCTTTACAATTATGCCCTTCAATCTAGTTAAACACAGAAACAGAAATTGTAGTTCCTACAAAGACATACTTTATACAAGTCTAGTGTGCAGTGTCCAGCAAACGTTCTCAAGTAGTTACTTGTATCAACAAATCAAATCAGATTGAAGTTAGCTATTTAATAGGAACAATTTTATTATGAGAACATAACAAATGCCAAATCTGTTTTCTCTGAGTTCCTCCTTCATGTAGCAGCATGCTCAAACAGTTTAAGAAGATAACAACATTAGCAAAATAATCATTAGTTATAATCAAATAAAATAAGGTTGTGTTACGTTTTGGCTATTGGTAATGGATGATTTCTGGGAAATTATAATTGAGAGATTATCACACATTTTTCAAAAATTAACTTAGAGCTAAGCAAAACAGTTTAAAAGCCAAATAGCATTTTTAAGCTTTGAACATGAATTTCATTATATAGTTGAATATCTTAAAAAGTCACGCTTTGCAACCTGGATGAAATATACTCATATGTACATGCAAGGTTATATATTTTTGATGAGTGGTAAAAAGTATCCCTCACCATCCCTCCCCCAAGAAACCCTCCGACCAGTAGTTGTATTTCTTTTCGTATTCTGCAAGTGACATCGTTCTGCACTGAACTAAACCTTTTTATAGTATATCTTTGAGCTCAGTGGAGTTAATGTCAGATTTTTATAGTTTGAATCTAATACAGAAATACCTAACTGTGTCTTTGATTTTACAGTTTATATAACTATTGTGGCCATCTGCAGCAGCTGCACTTTTCAAATTATTTGCTGAACCAAATTGAGCACAGTGACAAAAGTAGTCATCTCAGATGTACTATTAAACAGAGAGAGGAAAAGGAGCATTGCCTTGGTACAGTATAGCCATCTGCTGTACAGATGTTATTGTATAGAATGACTTAAGATAAAATAATTGTAGAAAATTTTCATTAAAACCTCAACAATTTGCACTTGTTTATGCGAATCTGCATAACTCCCCAATGAGACAACACACTTGGGGTTTCTTTGGTTCTCACTCACTTTCCCTTTGATCCTTTTTGATGTGCTGACTTTAATAAACACAGTCAAAAACACTGCAAAAACATCATGGAAAAAACTACAAAGGAACAATTATAGCAGCAGAAACTACTCTAATCCCTAACTTACGCAAGCTATTTTTAGTGAAATATTTTTTTTAACACTCTTTATGTGACAATGTTATATAAACAGGGTAAAACGGCTCTTTCCAGATGAGTTTTAATTTAGGAGCTGAAATAGATTTGTAATGCCAGAGGAATTTTATGTTCTAAAGTAATATTTAGAAAAACAATGGGGAATGTGTTGTAGGCATGTTTCCTCATTTCTGAAAGGTACAAAAAATATTTGAGTTCATCTAATGATTGTATTTTTTATCTTCGAAACTGTCATATGCTTATGGGAAGAGTTTGGGGAAAGGGAATAATAAAAGCATGAGAGGGGAAAGTTAATCTTCTTCTCAAGACATTGGCAATACGCTTAAATCTAGGGCGTTTCGTCTTCACTTAGCGGTTTTTGCAACAAAATATGTGCAAATCCGTCACTGAAATGTTCTCATCATTTGAAACAAAATGAAATGGTTAAATATTTTCAATTTTAAAAAGAAAAGAAATCCACAAGTTCTTCTTAGCCTCCTGTACTGTCCTGTGACCCTAAACTATGAGAGTTTCAAGGGATTTGATTTTTTCCTAATTCTACTCTGCAGATGCTAGAGTAGCAGTGACTTATAATAACCTAACTCGTATTTCTGCTAGAATACTTATGTTCTCCCATATGTCTTTGGTAAAAATGGCTCTGAAGTTCTGATTTTAGTAGAAGTAATGCTTAGATTTTTTTCAGTTGGTATATAATACTGAAAAAAAAATAAAATGAATCTCATTTAGAGATTGTATCTTATTTTCTGAAACATTTTAAGGCTGATAGTATTTCTTTTGCTATCTATTAAATCCATCCCATTCTCTACTGTGTTCTTTTTAAAAACAACCCCCTTCCCCCCACCTACACATATAACACAATCTTTTTTGCCGTTTGAAGTATGTAGTTTTGGAGAAACCTTAAGTATGTAGCTATAAATTGTGAACACAGTGTAGCACTTTCCACAGGCAGGGTGGGGAGTGAGCTGCAGACTTCAGCTCCCCTTGTCAGAGTAAATTATGGCTCTATTAGGGCGGCACTCCTTAGAATTTGGCAAAAGAGGGCACACAATTCAGGCTGTACTTTTTAGGCTGCCGCCCTCTTGCTCAGGGACACTTAGATTAGCAAGCTCCATGGAGATAAGGAAAAGGGATACAGGATATGAGCAAGTTCAGTGGCGCAGAGGGTTGGGGAAAGAGCCTAAGTGAGGCCATCTTGGTTCTCATTTTAGTCAGAAATTGGGGAAAAGTTGCAAGGATTCCTTATCCATAGGCACTTAGGGGACTTGTCTTCCGGGGCAGAAAACAATGAGTTGAACTCCTGGTCAAAGAGTTGTCATTTAAATAACTTTCACTACCCCTGCCTCTGTCATCCAGATGCACTTATCGGCGTGTATAAACAAAACCAGAGAGAGAGAAAGCATAGCCGCGTTATTTTTCACATAGAAAATGCTTCTTCTCGTGTTCACCGAATTCAAGACCAATAAAATGTAAAGAACCTAAAGTTCCTTTTCATGTACTGAAAAATGAAACCCCGTCATTAATTGATACAAAGTGGAGCTCCAGCTTTTCATTCCGTAGTTAACTGGATCTCCTGAGGAAAATTTCTTCAGGCCTCGTCATAGCTGTTAGATGCGGCAGAAATGCAAGGAAGCCTACGGGGAAATAAAACATTAAATTAGATAGGACTACCTAAAATAATATGTCACAATAGCAAGCCATTTACAGCACCCCAAAGACTTCCGTTACTTTTAGAAAGAAACAGCTTCTCTTTCCAATGCCTGGATGATAGGAAATGAATTCTTTGACGGTTAAAGCCAGAGGACAAACTTAACTTTCAAGCCGCCACCGAGGACTGAAGTGGAAGTACAGTTGTAGACAGCTATACAAATCACTAACAAACCTTAATGAACATGGGTGGGGGCATCAGGATCCTGTCATTTTTGACACTATGTCCCAGGTAGCTTAAACCCAACACTCAAGGAAAGGTGGAGACCTCATCGGGTCTGGAACAGCTGGGATTTTGTCATTTTGGCATGCCCCGCAAGCGCAAAAGAAAGAGTAAAAGGGATTATCTTGACAATGAAATGAGTTACTGAATCTTGTGATAATGAAAAGCAGAAGAATTCTAATGCCTTTCTATAGTCCCCGAGGTAGAGGTGCGTTTATAGTTTTGCAGAAGTAAAATGGAGTCAGGCAGAACAGATGGCCTAGAGTCCTCGAAACATGACACCCCTCACCTCACAACTGAGTACCGCTATTAATCCTGGTCAGATTCCCTCTTATTGCTTTATAACAAGGTTCAAAGTTGCTACTGATGAACTAGCATGTCCCTCTTGTTTTACTCTTAAAATTACCTATAGATTACGGATTCTTTTCAACAGTGATATTTGTCTATACATACTGAGGACTGTTGAGATGTGAAAAGAAGTTGAATAGGAAGTTTGAAAAATTAAATGGGAAATAAGGAGAAAAAAGTAAAATTCTCATTACTTTTTTTTCAAAATAGTGGTTCATATTATTTCCCTAATATGGTGGGAAATAAAAATCATGAATATTTAAGATGCTGTCTTGGGGAGTAATTCTTTTGTCCTCTTCTTAGAAAAATCACACGCAGTGGAGAAGAAATGCCACCATTGCAAATTTTATTCTCCCTGTTGTAATTGTTACATACAATAATATATGATTAGCTGGAATTTTGGATAATAATAGGCAATATTAATACTATTATCTCCGATCTGTTTTCACACCCTTAGAACGAGGGGTAACAGATCAGGAATGTTTGATGTTTAAAAAAACAAAAAAGATAAAACCCCACTGAGAGATGAATGCTGTTCAGACACGTTTACAGGGCTGCTTACTTACTCTTTTGTTTAACCAAATTGTGTTAATACAGTCTCCTTCACTTTTCATTTGTGATACATAAATTTTTCTGTTTCAAAAGCTCTGTGCATTTTTTTAAATGTCTATCACTTAATGATTTTTCTTCACATACATTTTCTGTTTTAGTGCTAGGTGTTACTGTAGCTGCTTTGGATTCCAATGGGAAACTTTTAAAATACGTAGTATAGTTCCTTTAGAAATGAAGACGATAACCGCTGGGTTGAATTTCTAATGTGTTAAAAATCCTCTAATAAGCGGCCAGCCTCGGATGTCGAGCACTGTCATGTGCTCTGGTGTAGTGAACATCGTGTACCTGCCCAGCCTTTCGTAGAGGGAGATGAGCTCATCTCAGAGAGATAACCATCTCTGACTTTGTCTTCTGATTCATCATCGACCTGAACTCCATTTGAACCTTGTTAGACAAAAAACAAGCAGAATTCCTGGCCCAAACTATAAAATATAATTAAGCCCTTTTGAAATGATGTGTAAAAGAACATTGCTGTACCCCAACTTATAACCACTACCACCACCACAACCAATAAAGTTAAATCAAGCACTGCCTGTAATGGATTAAAATAATAAATGTTCCTGGATTTCAGTGTTTGAAGTACTTGAAGAAAACAGGCTCCCAGCAGCCCGGGTAGCTGAATGCAGGAGAGACATTTATTAATGACGAGTTCAAGGATTTGGCCTGTTTAAGATCATTACTTTCTGTTTACCGTGTGTTACACATCTTTTATATTTTTTTACACAGCCCACGTGTGTCCACATGCAATAATGAAAGCTTTTTTTTTCCAACAAAAGAATTATTAATTGTGTAAATATGGTTCTCTCAGGGAATGTGAAGTCTTCATAGGACTCTGATCCCTTCTAATGAGAAATCCAGTACAATTATACTCTTCCAAGTATATCCACCTTCAGTCTTGTCTCTAGCCACATTGGTCTATTTCTTCCTGTTGTTTTTAGTTACCAAATTCTAAACTTAATCTAGACTGCTCGAAAACTGTTGGCCTTAGGTTCGATATTTTAGAGTTGTGTCCCATTGCATTGGACTTTGTGTGTTTTAAATACTATAAGAAAAAATGCTTATTTTTTCTCCTAGTTTTAACAAAGGTATGATAAAGAATGATTTCTCTAGTTTTAGATACACTTGGGAAGGGGGAAGGGCAACTGTTAAAAAATTCCCATATATACCTATTTAAAACAATGTGCTATGGATAGGAGAAAAGGGGCCTTTGAGACAACAAAAATCCTATCAGTTTACATAAAGATATCTCACTGCAAAGTGCTGCTAGAGAAGAAAGCTTCCAGTCCCAGTCATTAAGTACCGGAGATCACGATAGCTTCTCCTCTGCATCTTCATGGTAGCAGGTGAAATGGACAAGAATTGTTGTAGCCCTCCGTGCAGGGACTGTGGAAAAAGAGATTAGGAGGAAATCTCTCTCCCTTGCTCTACTGAATTTGTGACAGCATTTAGTTTTGCCTGTGGTTACAGCAAATTGCCCTCCTGTCCACATAAGCCATGAGTAGGCTATTTGCTAGGGAAATTTCTGGCAAAGCAACGTCGTCAGTGATGAGTGACTGAGGACACATCTTAGATGTTCTTTTACTCTCTGGCTAGGTCTCTGGACCTGTAGGCTATGTTGGCATAACACACTGAGGCCGTGCAAGACAGCTGGGGACAGGAAAAAGCATTTATTCACAACTCTGTTTCCAATTGGAAAAATGAAATTACTAAGAGCTAACTAATAGCAGTAGTTTTTATAGAGCAACCTGGTGCTGGAAGGAGGCAGACAGAATCTGAATCCTAGCCCTGCTACTTACTGGCAGTGGATGGTGGTAAAAGTTACAACACAGCTTCTTTCTAAAATGAGGGTAAAAACACTTAATTCATAGGCCTCTTGAAAGGATTAGGTGAGATAATGTACTCAGGGTACCCTACACATTCCTTGGCACAAATCTGTTAAATTCCTCAATAAATATTTGTCTTTTTTGTATCTTCCTCCTCTTCCCCTTCTCAGCACCGCATGAATGCTGAAGTCACAGATCATTACATTTTCAAATTGCAAGTCATCTTCAAGGTCATCCTTTTCTTTTCTTTTTTTTTTTTTTTAATATTTTATTTATTTGACACAGAGAAACACAGCCAGAGAGGGAACACAAGCAGGGGGAGTGAGAGAGGGAGAAGCAGGCTTCCTGCCGAGCAGGGAGCCCAATGTGGGACTCGATCCCGGGTCTCCAGGATCATGACCTGAGCCGAAGGCAGTCGCCCAACCAACCTTGCCACCCAGGTGCCCCAAGGTCATCCTTTTCTTTATCAAGAATCCTTTTCTATCTTTTTCTCTCACAGACCTCATGATCCAAACACATTGCATTTAGGATGAGATAGCTAACGGAACTATGTACCAACTCGATACGACTGAAACCAAAAAGAAAAGTTTACTGCACCTCCGGGCCTGTTTCAGATAGATGCATGATTTCTTTCGGGCTCTTTGAAATACGGAAAATACCTCATGAACCACCCTTACTATGTGGAACTCTCCCAGGTCAAAGAACCCTGGATCGAGGCCTACTGAGCTAGTCCTAACTGCCCCCTTGAGCTCAGAGTGAAAGAGTGATTTGCCCAAGGATATTCTGAGATGGTGTGAGGACTAGAATATGTCTCCTGGCCTTTGGTCTGTTACACCATCCTTAAAACACCTGGATTATGCAGACCGAGACCAGTTTCTAAGCGATTGAAGTAAATTATTAAGCAAGTCATTTTGCTTTCAGCACTGTTTGAGGAAGTTTATACCAGTTTTCCATCCATGTAACTTACTTTACAAAAAAATTGATTCACAGCAGTTACTGCATGTAATTAAATTAACCAGCTACTGTATTCCTCTAAGGAACTTTTGAAGTGTGTATTTACTGTTGTTCTTTCCTCTGTAAGAAGGTTGCCATATACTTTCCAGTACGCATGGCCAGATTTGTCAGTCTGCTTTTAAAAAAAAAAAAAAGGCCACATGGTCCAATCAAGTTTTATTCTTCTAATAAACTGTCACAACTGTGAAAACAGTGAGCATTGTAGCAGTTGGAGAGGAAGAGGCAAAGCTTACCCTCCATTACCCTTTTTGGTATTTTTAGTTGAGTTTTTCTAAAATCTGAGAGTTCTAAAACATTTCTCAAAAAATACCTCTCCCAGACAAAGGCCAAATAAAAATAGCCAACTCGTAGATATTTTCATCTTTGTTGACTAATTCCGTCTTTATGTGAAAGGAAAAGAAAGTCCTATTCCTGTTAACTTGTCATTTCATTATGGCCAAAAGAAGAGGTTTGGGTTAGAGCAGTAGAGCAGGGGGAGGGGAGACTTTTATTCCCCAGTGAGGACTGGATGAGAGTACATGGGGATTGGAAACCCCACCATGACAAGTCATCAGATGGGATGGGATATGTGTTAGCAAGGGGACCACCCGGTTGGGCTCTCATTCTGATGGCTACACTTTGTAGTATATTTGTTCAGGAGCACCACCATCCCTTTTAACATAAATGTAATTTTCTGACAGCTTTGTTTTGTTCTGTTCCATATAGTAATCTTATGCTATATTTTAGTTTACTGTATGAATAGGTACATACATAGGCATATTATAAAATAGAATGTAATTAAATACAGTTTGATCAACTTACATATTCTGATGGGGACAGGGTTTATTTATTTTGGTCATGGTCAAAATACCCAAATGCCATTTTTTAATGTACTTTAACATAATTTGTTGAAGGAACTAGAAATGAGAAGAGTTCTAATCATCTCTTTATGAACCACACTTAGAAAAATTTTTTCTGGCCATCGGATTATTGTTGGTCTTCTCTTTATGGATCATCTCATCATAGATTTTTTTTTTTTGACAGAGAGCACAAGCAGGGAGAGTGGACGATGGAAAAACAGGCTCCCCACTGACAGGGAGCCCAGTGCAGGACTTGATCCTGACAACCTGGGATCATGACCTGAGCCAAAGTCAGTCGCTTTAACCAACTGAGCCACCAAGGCACCCCTCTTCATAGATCTTCGTAATAATTTTTTTCTTTCTCATTTTTTGAGACCCCCTCATGCTTCAGGGTTATGCAAATTGACCTGTAGATGTATCTAACCCATGCTTGCTGATTTTCTAGTAGCCTTAGATTATTTCCAGCTGTATAAAAAATTACCTGGATGTGTTTTGCTAGCGCACATGTCATCACTGAGTACTCTTTCTTATGACATACAGAAGCCCTGATTCATATTGCATTTTGCACAGTCAGCATGTAGAGAATAGGAGCCTTACCAAGTGTCTAGTAGAGACTGACGATGTGGAGCTGGCAGCATTTTGTAAACATTCTCCAAAACAAGTGGTTTGCATTTATTAGTCTTCCGAAGGAGGATTTGAAAGGTCATGAAACTACTTGTTCCTTGAACTAAATTTTTGCACTCAATGAAAAGTATGTCAGTATGCAAACCAAGCAAGATTATTTCTGTTTATCATACCAGTTGTTTCTGAAATTGCTTCTCAATGTTGTTACACCTCATTTAGTTTAATTAAATATCTGCCATTAGTTTGCTTGGGTTGAAATTAAAAATATAAACAGAGTTTTGAAAGAGGCCAGTGGAAAAATCAGGCAGAAAAGCATTCTGTTGAATGGAAGGAAGTAGAAGAGGTTATATACTCGGTCAAAATGACCTGATCATACAGTTGCTAAATGCAGTGTGGGGTCCTGGATTGGATCCTGGAATAGGAAAAGCACATGAGGGGAGTAATGTGAAATTCAAATGAGGTCTATAAATTAGTAGTATCGAGGTTAACTTACTGGCTTTTGAGAATCATACTATAGCTTACGTAAGTTTTTAACTTTAAAGGAAGCTGAGTGAAGGGTATCAACTTTGCTCTAAAAGCCTAATATTTCAAAGTTAAAAGATTTTAAAAATGACAAAAGTGTTTGAGTAACTTTAGTAATAAAATGCTTTAAAAGTTTAAGTGACCATTTAAAATCTTGCACTTCCACAGCATATTTCTTAATTTTTTTTCTTATCTCCGTATTATTTTTGGAAATTTAGGGGGAAAAATGAACAGTTCAGAAAATGTAAAGGATAATACATCAAACACCTATATATTCACCTGCTAAAACAAGTGTAAACATATTGTCATATTTGCAGTATGCACACGTGCACGCACACACACACATATACACACTGAGATAAAATGTCACAAAATCATTTGGCCTTTTTCAGTGCTAAGATGATAGCTCTGTATAGTTTTTACATGTAATTCGTAGTCCCCTAGGAAGGAGACTAACACATTCCCTAATGTGCTTTCTGTTGCCATTTCTACCAGATTTGAAATGTGTTTAAGTATACAGTTTACATGAACTCTGAGTATTCTCCATGGCCCTGGGTGTATGTGTGTGGTGGTACATAAAATAAGATTCATTTCATCCCAAGGAAGGTATTTAGCATGTTTCCTGATTAAAAACAAACAGGAGAGGATGATGTCCCATAGACTAGCTTCCCACAGAGTGAAAGAAAGGGAAAAGGAAAATTAATAACCCTGTCATGGGTCCCAGGGATTACTTTCATATTTTGTGGTAAAAGTGTGAAGTTTGGTTTACCATTTATAAATGACCCTTTGTGAAATTCATCACCACTCTTTATTATTAAGTGATCATCATCATCTCTTATTACTAGTCATTTATGTCAAGATTAAAACCACTTGAACTAACATGTTTTTCTATTATTTTGTTGTAGCTTTTTTAAAAAACATAGCAGGAATTGTTCAAAAGGAAAGAGACTCTGCTTTAAACTTAAAAACTGGTACTTGTGGGTGAACCTTGCTGTGGTGACCCCGATAACTGGAACCCCCTTGTTGAGGAGCCAAGCCACAGACGACTGATGTGTGTAGTCAGTGTGGGCCAGTGTGCACATGGCGGTGGGTCAGATCAATTGCATAAGCCTCACAAGTGAACCGCACTTCATTTCCTTGTAGGTGTATGGCACAGAAGAACAGAGAAGAGGGCATAAGGTTCCAAGCAGGGCACATTTATGTCTATACCTTTAGGCCTTTAGGCAGTACCTGTGCTGTGTCCTCACTGACCACATGAATGTCTTCAATTCCCATTGCCCCCGATGTGTTTAAACAAGTCCATGATCCGTGCTAGTAGACCTGAGGTAGAGGCAAGGACAAACTGTAAAAGGATTACAGGAGGCGTAAGAAGAGAGTGACAAGTAGACTGTTGGGGAAAAGAAAATAAAAAAATGAAGAGTGACTTATATATAGGTACCCAAATACTTGATACTTGATTAGAGTGAAAGGATTAACAGCACAGAGCATACAAAGCAAAAAAAAAAAAAAATTTTGATTGATAATACAAAAGTGTCCATGTTTTAACAGTTCACTTATTTAACAGAGTCAATATTACAAATGATGTTGGTTGTTTCTTCCCCTCTAGTACTTCCTGAGATCTCAGAACTTGAGGCTGATAAATTGCCAAGGAGAAATCTGGTGGGAGAAAAAAATTGCAAATTATTTACTTTACCTTCATATTCCCTGTATATAGTAGATAACCGGTAAATGTTGGTTGAATAACAAGTGCATGCATGCACAAATACCAAGGTGGAAGTGATCTCAAATCCAGAAGCCTCACAGATAGATAGAGGTATGGGAGTAGCACTTGCTTAAGAAATTAGGCATGGTTATGAATACTGTCCTAAGAAATTGTCCTTAAAGCCATGAGAGTAGCGAAATTCATTGGAATAAGGGATTGGAGGTAAGGGGAGAGAATAGAAGACTGTGGATTACCCTTGGCAATCCCTTTACTTAAGGACTGTATATCAGTTGGGATGCTTTGGCTTGTAAATGACAGAAAATCCAACCTATGCTAATTTAAGCAGTCTCATGTAGGTGAAAAGCTGGGATTTGGAACTGTTAGGCATGGCAGAATCCATTAGATCTCCCTTCTGTGTTATATAACTTCAGCCTCAGACCCCGCATGGGGGCTGCCAGCAGCTCTAGCGCCTCCCTTTTCTTAACTTCAAAGCCAGGGAGCAAGAGAAAAGGTCACTTTCCTGAAGATATTACTGTACCTCATTGGTTTTCATTGAATCTCATGCACATCCCTGAGCCAGACCAAGCTCTGAAGAGTATCAAACACAAAAATCAAAAAGTCTGGCAAGTTTCTAGCCCTAGTAGCCTACTTTCTGGCAAAGCAGTCCTTAGATTCTGTTATTATTGAAGTTCAGCTATAGCTGGAACAGTGCCCGCCTCAGTTGTAGGGTCTCTGTGTCTCAGGTCTATTGTGCCTTTCCCTGCCCTCCTCCCCACACACCTGAGTCTGCCTGGCTTGCTTCTTGTCCTTGCTTCTCGTCGTTGCAGGCTCCCAGGTGTTGGCCTGACCATCAGCTTCCTACTTCTGGGCCATTTTTCTGAGATTATCGTCCTGACCTTTATCTTTATTCTTCCACAAATTCTAGGTATCCCATTCTCTCTACCCAAAAAAAAAGAACAGGATTTGTGTGACAGCAGTGACATGTTCATGTGCCTGACAGTGTGCGCAGTGATACAGAAGCTGTCCGTATTGCCGTATTTATTTGTAATAATTCAAGTTTAGAAGTTTTTCTCACGTCCTTCCTCACTCCAGGCGATAAATACTTCTAAATGAATGACTTTGGGGAATTAAGAAAAGCCTTCCATCTACCCTACTTAAGTTCTTCTTCTCAAAGAAGAAATGGGCACTTTCTACAGAATATACATAAGATATAATGATGTAAATTTTGTCATTCCAGTACTGTTTTTTTTTAAGCAGAACCCCAGAAACTAATTAGGCAGTACAATATCAGTATTTTCAGTAGTTCCTGCATAGTAGAACTATGAAGTAAGATCCAAATTCTGTATGTATTAAGTTACTTCTACCAAGATTTTATCATATGCTTACAAATATCTTTGTATAAATGAAAGGTGTTCCCAAGTGAGAAAAGTAATCTCCTTCATCTGTATGCTCCAGACAAAATGCTGTCAAGCCCATTCTTAACAAGACTCCTAGAGATAAATATTAGCCCTTTCTTTTGGTAGTCTTTTTTTTGATAATTACCTTCGCTCCCATGAAGTTGTCCTGTATGTGTGTCTTAGTTCTTCTGCCTTAATTTTCACCACTTCAAAGTGATATTTAGGGATGATTAGAAATCAGCACATTAGAAGGGGTGTTCAGCAGGTTTCTTACTGGCATAGGAAGAGGTACAAACAAGGAAAAGGAGAAGGCTAGAAACCACTGTCTGGTGCTCATAGGCTCCTTAGCCCTCCCTGCTGAGACAGCCTAGAAGCAGTGACGCCCTAGGAGCAATGAGTTTACCTTCCACCCAGATTTTGTTTTTTAGATACCATTCTTCAGCAAAAGCAATCTTTTTTGGAGAAATGGCTAATGCCATAGATGATATGGGAAAAATACTAGATAAGCCTAAAACATCTTAGATGGCCAGAAAGTAAAGAAGTTCTCAAAAAAATGTTGGGCATATATCAAAAGGACACAGGACCCAACTTGAAGGGGTTCTCAGTACTCAGAGCTGGTTCAGTTGAAGCAACAAAATAAATGATAGTATCAGATTATAACCCATAAAATAAATGCCTGTGAGTCCATACTAATACAAATAATTAGTTGAACTGATAAATGGGGTAGAAAGGACAGCTCTTTTTGCCCCAGAATGCTGATTAATAAATGTAGAAGAATAAGAAAAATGGAAAATCAACATGATCACACACCACAGTAATAATCATTCCAGGCAAGGCCCGCCGGTGGATGCTAAAAGATTAGCAGTTGAAAGTTTGATGTGAAAGAGGATACTTGCACGATCTTCATATATCTCCCCCACAAGATATTTGTTATTTTCAAAAGAAAACGTAGCAGTTTTACAGTGGCAAAACCTGGCCGACACCACTTTAGCCGTGTGATCAGAGTTAATATTGCCAGTAGTGAAACATCAATATCACATACGCCAGTATATGGTGACACTTCTCGGGGATTCTTACCAAAAAATCTATAACTTCATTCTAATGAGAAAACATCAGATACACTCAAATTGCGAGACATTTGGCAAAATAATTGGCCTGGACTGTTTAAGAACATCAAGAACATTAAAGACAAAGAAAGCTGGAGGATCTGTCACAAATTAAAGGAGACTAAGGAGACCTGACAGCTAAATTGCAGGGATCCCTAGTTTGGTTCCTAGACCATCAAAGGACATTTATGGGGAAATGGCAAAATTTACATGAGATCTGTAGATTACTTACTGGTCTGCTACCCATGTTGATTTCTTGATTTCAGTATTTCTCCTATGGTTATATAGCTAGGTGAGAGGCTTATGGTATATAGGAACTCTATAGATTTTTGCAAGTTTTAGGTACTTCAAATATTTTTTTCAAAATAAAAAAGGTTTTGTGTGATTTCTTTTAGAGGAGGGGGGCTTGGCATGGATGGCTTCTAAGGTCTCCTCCATCCTACCTTATTCTATGACACAGTGATGCAAAATGAAGAATGGCAAAGATTCAAGCACTTTCTCTTTTGCCTGTCAATTGAAAAATATGTTGAGGGGCGCCTGGGTGGCTCAGTTGGTTGGGCAGCTGCCTTCGGCTCAGGTCATGGTCCCGGAGACCCGGGATCGAGTCCCACACCGGGCTCCCTGCTCGGCAGGAAGCCTGCTTCTCCCTCTCTCACTCCCCCTGCTTGTGTTCCCTCTCTGGCTGTGTTTCTCTCTGTCAAATAAATAAAATCTTAAAAAAAAAAAAAAAATTTAAAAAAAGAAAAAAGAAAAATATGTTGAGACAGATGACTGTAGGATCAGATTTTATACCATTCAGTTTGGTGGGCTATATCCTGAAGAGCTACTGTTGTGCCCAGCCCTATCCTGAATAAGATGGTCTTTGCCTCCAGAATGGTCATTCTACTAAAGCTTGAAAATGATGTGGTCTACATTTAAATCATTTAGCTACCGAAGTCTCTCCTCCTTGATGTTTTAAAATGCTGGAGATGGAGAGAATGATCAAGCAATGAAGTCTTGGAACAAGCCAACAAGAGCCCCCAAAGTGGGCCCTGAGATTTTTTTAATCTAGGTGTCTGGCAAGGTAATGATAAACCTTAAATGAGATAAGCAACCTAGCAGGCCTTTGGTATTAAACATTTTGTGTATGAGGTCCAAAAGAATATTCACATTAAGATTACTACCAGATAATTGGGTATTTCACTGTAGGGCAGAATGAAGATGCATATATTGGGAAATAAAAGGAAATGTAATTCTGACATTCCCTTAATGCTCATTTGCTGGATGACTGTACTGAATCAAGCCTATACTTTCATAATCCCATTATAAGAAATTTCTGAATAATGAATTGGTATATTTCATTTAGTATATATTTACTGTTGAGAAGTAAATATTTCAGGAAATGTAATACAGTTAAATCAGGAAGTTATAACTTGAGTTCTAAACTTCGATTAATGGGGATGATTTTTCGTTCTTGGGTATTTAGGAACCTCTTTTTTTCTTTTTTTTTTTTAATTTTCTGTTTTATTTCTTTTCTTTTTAAATTTATTTAATTATTTATTTATTTGACAGATCACAAATAGGCAGAGAGGCAGGCAGAGAAAGAAGGGGAAGCAGGCCCCCTGACCTGAACTGAAGGCAGAGGCTTAACCCTCTGAGCCACTCAAGCGCCTCTTTCTTTTCTTTAAATGAGATGTAGTTGTGAATCAAGAAAGTTGTATGAATGAAGTGGAAGTCTTAGTGGCATAATAGAGTTGAAAACATTTATGAAACTGATTTCTACCATCCTAAATTTTAACAAAAGTCTTAGCCCTAGCTTAGGTGGGTGTGATGTCTTCTGTGGAAAATTATAAGTTATGTATCTTATTTCTGTAGTAGGAGCATACAACCTGTATGAAGTTTTCAGCTCTCCACGGAACTGAAAAGTCTGTGTGGGTACTATACTTTGAAACATGTATACTGTGGGCCGAAGGTGTTTTTTAATCTTTCATCTCTTTTAAGGATCAAATATCATTAGAAAAATAAGCCATGGGCATTACAAACGTGGTCTGGTGAAATTCAATATTCACAATGACAATTCAGAATATGAGCTCCTTGGGGGAAAGTTAACCCACCACTCTAACTTTGCATCCAAATATCTTAAAGTGTGCTGTTGGTTTTATGAAAAGGTTTTGATCTACACTTCTAGTTTAAGTTCAAAAGAAAACCTACATTTTAAAGTGTATTCCTTTTCTGGGTATATTTACTTTGAACTATAGCATTTAGTTTTTCTCATAAATCTAACCTGCCACTATCTGTTTTTAAGACTTTGTAAACTTCAAGTGGTTATGATGTGTGAAGTTTGGATTAAACTAAAATTTTTAGAAAACACATGTTACATATTTTGATTGTTTTGAATTTTAACATGGGCCAATCAAAAACTCGAGTGTCTAGCAAAGTAATATACTTACTCTGTTACTATAAGAAATCACAGAAAATTGCCCTTTCCCATCATGTTAACAATAGACAAATGAAGCAGCTGTTCTTATTCTTAATGTAGTTGTTTGAAAAACGTGCACAATTTAATGAAAATGTCTCTACTCATAAAACCTAAAATGCTCACACATGGAAAAAGTCATAATGTTTTGGCAAATATTTCTTTGTTAGGAATGTGAATGATGCATACCTGCTTCATAACAAGAATTCTGTATAAATGGCCTAAAACTGTGGGAGAAAGCCAGCTGAAAAAGAAGACTGACAATGGATGAATTAATGCTTTTTTAAAATACAGGTAGTTCTTGCTCAAACATACTTTTTTTGACAAGAAATAATTATAACCTATACCCTTCTCCTTTTCTCTTTTTTTTTTTTTCCAGGCTTAATTCTTGGGTCATCATTTCTCCTCAGCATAAATGATTTTCTGCTTAAAACAAGTCTCAAAGGAAGAAATCGGATTCTGATAGGACCATGCTGTGCATCTGCCCATCTGGAAGCTAAGTGGTGTAAACACAGTGGCAATCCAGGCCCAGAACAGTCCATACCAAAAATATCCATTGATTTAGGAGGAGGTCTGCTACAGGTCTGTGGGGATTGGCCACATTTTTCACATAAGTTTTCAACTAGCCTTTGTTCATTTTTCGAACTATTTCACTAAATCTTTATATGGTGCGAAAGAGTACTATCAGATTGATCTCTTTTTTATTATTTTTTATTTGAGAGAGACAGAGATAGAAGGAACATGAGAGGGGAGGAGAGGAAGAAGCAGGCTCCCTGGCTGAGCAGGGAGCCTGATGCAGGGCTCAATCCTAGGACCATTGAATCATGATCTGAACTGAAGGCGATGCTTAATCAACTGAGCCACGCAGGCGCCCCTGATTGATTTCTCACTAAGCTTTTTTAACAGCTTTTTTGAGATATAATTCACATACCGTACAATTCTTCAGTGGTTTTTAGTATTTTCATGAAGCTCATCACTGTAATCCATTTTAGCACATTCACACACACACACACACCCTCAAAACCCTGTGCCCATTAGCATTCATTCCCCATTACCCTCTAATCCTCTCTCTAGATCTAGACAACTAGTGATCTGGTTCTATGTATTTGATTATTCTGGACATTTCATGTAAATGGAACCATATAATCTATGGTCTTTCGTGGCCGGCTTCTTTGACTTAGCATAGTGTTTTCAAGATTCAGTCATATTGCATCAAGTGCCAATACGCTGTTCCTTTTTGTGGGCCAAGTAATATTCCATTTCATGGCTATACCACATTTATCTATTTATTATTGATGAACATATGGACTCTTTCCACCTTTGGGTATTATGAATGATGCTGCTAGAAACATTTGTATACACAATCTTGTGTGGACATATGTTTTCATTTCTCTTGGATATGTGATTAGGAGAGGAATTGCTGGGTATTAAACTGTTTTCTAATTATAGACTTTGCTAGTTACAAAGTAGTCAACTTGTCTCAAGCACAGTGTCATCAGCAATGTGTAAGAACCATTTTCCAATGGCAGGTTCTTTAGATATTATAATACCTGATGATTAACAATTGCAGCCCTTTATGTATTCATATATAGCTGTGTATGGGCTGTGTGAGAATATTCAATTTATTTCTTGGTAACTTTCTATTTGGATAGATTTGAATGTATTCTTTATATGATTTGATGTCCCCTAAGTTTGACATAAATCCAAAACCTTGAGAAATTTACAATTAAAGAAAATGGAAATGATGGGTTTGTTAATAATGGAGGCATATGCATATGAATGTCTGTTTTTTATCTAAACATTGTGTTGCCTTGACTTTTTCTTTCTTCCTGACAGGGAGCTAGAGGTGGTAGGATTCTAATAACGTACTGCTTTGTATTGCTTTGGAGATTTTCGGCATCTATCAGAAATCTTCATTTATTTAACAATGAGTGTGTGATTTCATGTTGTTTTGTTGACAATATTAACAGCAAAGTAACTCTTTATTAAAATCAACAATAAGACAAAAACATAGTATATTATCTCTACATTTTAGAGACACTGTGTCTTGACAACTAAAGCCTAGAGCACAGTATTCAACTCCCCAGCTTGACTTTTCACTTATCTGTTTTTCAGGATTCAATAAAAATAAGACTGATGAGAACACCATAGACTTAATATCACATTTCTTACCTTTATTTCTGTTGCCTTAATTCCAGAGAGCAGGACCCAAACTCAGGTTTAAAATTTACCCACAGGTAGAGGGTTATTTTTTCTACCTCTTTATATTTTTTCTCTTTTCTGTGTTAATCTGGTTCTGTCAGAAATAATAGTTGTATTGCCTTGATCCAATATATACGGAAAATTTTACATCATTTACATTTTGAGTCCTCTGGCGTTAATCATTATTACCCACTGGTCATACTTCTGTTATGGACTAGTACTCTTCACATGCAGAAAAAAAGAATTTGATCCTCTTTATTAGAGAAAATACCAAGGCCTTTGTCCTGAAATTCTACTCTGTCTCCTCTATGGTTGATTATCAGGGGCTGTCTAATACTGTATGTTGGCACATTCTCACTAAACACAGATGTTGGGAGCCTTCTGAGTTCAAGTTCATTGAGCATCTTCTCTCTCTTTTTCTCTGAAGAGTAAAAGTGCAAAGAATGGAAGCTTATAATTAAGAAGTGTTTGTTTAATCTCATGGCAAAATGTAGGAAGCAATTCTACAAGGTTATTATTATTCTTTTATTAAGATTTTGGCCTAGAGGATCTTCCTTACCTTCTCTCAAACTGTAATAGGTATTATTTTCTCACTTAGCTAAGTTAACTCATAGACATTACCTTGCAATAACATAATTTCATTGGTAATTCAGCATTGAAAATTTATTGTTATTCACACAATATATCATGTAATTGATTTTCTTGTTTTTATATATTTACTCAAGTTATAGAATTTCATCCCATAGGTCTATTACTTAGAAAGTATAGTTAAGTTATTGTCAGTAATTAAATTGAACATAATTATGGTCTTCATTAACTCAAGTATGATTGTGCCTAATTATTCTCATGAAATGTTTGTATTTAAAAGCCACTAAAATTTTTCATATGATTCTTAAAGGTCTTCTGGGGTCAAGAACATTTGAACTGTTTAGTTCTTCTACATGAATTACTCAGTGGATACCTTAACGAGGAGGGAAATTTTGAAGCGCAAGTTCCCAAAGCAGGGCCACATATACCATCTCCCGTGGAAAAGACCCAGATGTTTCAAAGTGAACAAAGTTCAGATGACCTGCGGACGGGCCTATTCCAGTACATACGAGATGCTGGTAAGCAGCAACAGCGTCCGTGTGAGAGAGAGTTTTAATTGTGCTTTCACTAAATAACACATCAAGACCGCTTGAAAAGTATATTACTACCTGCAGTACAGAAATAGTACATTACCCTTCAGTCTTTCTTAAGGGAAAATTCTTAATTTGTTCCTGTCTCAAACCATCTAAAAATGGCCAGCTGGCTTCTTTACATTCTTACCTTTTATCCTCATAATGTTTTTCTTTCTATAATAAATCAACATGTTCCCTTTCCAAAGCATACAATTAATTACTTTTTCCTTTAACAGAACCTTTGAAAATGCCTGGTGTCTATGAAGTCTTGTTTTACAATGAAACTGAAGATAGCTCGGGGATGATGTTATGGAGATATCCAGAACCTCGAGTGCTCACCCTTGTACGGATAACCCCTGTGCCCTTCAACACCACAGAGGACCCAGATATTAGCACAGCAGACCTTGGTGATATGCTACAGGTAGGTGGTGATGATTCAGTTTAAATAAAAGCATTGTGGAAAAGTGTTGATTAGATACTAGGAGAAAAGATTAGAGGGACGCCTGGGTAGCTCAGTTGGTTAAGTGTCTGCCTTCAGCTCAGGTCATGATGCCAGGGTCCTGAGATCGAGTCCCACATCGGGCTCCTTGGTCAGAGAGGAGCCTGCTTCTCCCTCTGCCTGCTGCTCCCCCCTGCTTATGTTCATGTGTGCTCTCTCTCTCTGACAAATAAATAAATCAAATCATAATTACAAAAGATTAGAACATAACCTATTGTTTCCATCAATAGTATCAGAGAGAAATACACACAAAATATACATTTATATATGTATGCATACATATATATGTATATGTACAACCACAAAATAGAAATTTTAAAATAGGAAATAATGTAATTCAGATTCATGATTCATGGCAATTTTGAGAGTTCTCAATTCTGCTCTTAGCCCTTTTATAGGTAGGTTATGTCACATGTTCT
Source organism: Spilogale gracilis (assembly GCA_004023965.1). Classification (NCBI taxonomy): domain Eukaryota; kingdom Metazoa; phylum Chordata; class Mammalia; order Carnivora; family Mephitidae; genus Spilogale; species Spilogale gracilis. Next base: position 75,645 of record PITA01004016.1, read on the forward strand.
CTAATTGTAGTGGGACAGGTGTTATTCAGTTCACCCCACATTTTTCAAATACCTACCATGTGCTCACATTCTTCAGCATTTCCAGAACTGTTTTATGAAATAAAATGTGTCCACATAAGGCCAGAATGGATGACTCAGTTTTCATCTTCATTTCTAGAGCTGACAGAGCTTGAGGTGGCTGAGAGGAAAAGTCTAACCAGTGACATATTCCGTATGACTTGGTGAACGTTTGTTGCTTGTCATTTCCTGAGTTCGATGTAAATGTCATTAATGGCTGTCACTACATCATCATTCTGCTTATCAATATTCTATAGGTCTGAATTTCTCCGAAAATTTGTTTTCCTCTTAATGTTCCACCTATGACTAGATCTCATAGCCGTATACTCAGAACAGTGAAATTGCTCTCTTTTTCTGATTCCCCGCATCTAATGCATCAAGAAGTCCTGTCAGTTCTGCCCCAGAATATGTCCCTATTCCCTCTGCTTCCCTCTTTTTACTGGTACAGCTGGAGTCCAGGCTGCCGCCTCCCTCCCCGGCTGCAGCAGCTTCCTAACTGGGGTCAGTGATGCCATTCCCAACTCCCTGTAATGCATTTTCCAGACAACAGCTAAAGTGATCTTTTAAAAATGTAGATCAGGTCACATCATCTCTCTAACTTAAAACCTAATGGTGCCTTCCTCTACTTCTTAGAACAAAAGTCAACAGTCTTGCTATGGCCCATGAGGACCTGTGATATGTGCCCTGCCCACCTCGCTGACTTGGTCTCATGCCAGTCTCCCCATTCCTTACTATGTCCCAGCCATACTGGTTGAGCACTTGAGAGTCATTTCTCTTACTCTGTTCCCCAACTTTATCAGGTACGAGCTCAAATGTCCTGTCATAGCTGGTACACTGTGATGGTGTTCTTTATTCTAAATTACATTACTTTTTTCATTTTCATTGTAACTCTGATTGCCATTGAGAATTATCGTATGCATTTATTTATTTACTTGCTCATGGTCTTTCTCTCTCTACCATTAGAAAATAAGTTCCTTGAGGGCACCCAAGTAGCTCAGTTGATTAAGCATCCAACTCTTGATTTCAGCTTAAGTCATGATCTCAGGGTCCTGAGATCAAACCCCACACTGGGCTGTACACTCAGCAGACAGTCTGCTTGGATTTTCTCTCACCCTCTCCCTCTGCCCCTCCCCTCACTCATGTGCACACACATGCGTGCGCTTGCTCACTCTCTCAAATAAATAAATCTAAAAAGAAAAGAAGCTCCTTGTATTTCCTGATCACTTTTATCTAGCCCTTGGTGTATAGAGACATATTCACCAGTTTTTTCTTTTCTTTTCTCCCCAGCAGGGAGCCAACATGGGGCTCAATCTCACTACCCTGAGATCGTGTCTGAGCCAAAATCAAGAGTCAGATGCTTAACCAACCCAGCCACCCAGATGCCCTCCCCAATTTTTTTAAAGAGTGCTCTGTACTTATTTTTTCTTTAAGAATGATTTATTTGAAAGAGAGTGCTTGGGGGAGAGGGGTAGAGGGAAAGAGTCTTAAGCAGACTCCATGCCAAATCCAGTTTGAATCCAAAATTGATATGAACATATTAGCATATTAACATGCTATATTCTGTTTAATTTTCTGATTATATTTAGTCAAATGTTCACCTTCTGAATTGATAGCAGTAGAATGTGTCAGCATTTTTTTCAAGTGAACCTGAGTGTACAGAACTATCTGATTTGCCAAGATGGCAACAGTCTTTGATTTCTTATGATAAGAATTTTTTAAATCTCTCTTACTAACTCTGCTTTGATTCTTTAAATCCTGAAATTTGTTCCTCTCCTATTAAGATCATATTCATGATAACCTTCTCTATCAGAATTCTTCGATTATTTTTGCTAAGTAAAATAGCAATATCTTTGGTTGCTGCCTTATTAGACCTGTCCAAATGGAGAACATCTTTAGTATGTTCTGTCAAAATGAAAATACTCATCTGTCAAAGTTTCAGTGTTATGTAAGGGCTTCTTTCTAACTGCTTTTGGGGTTCATATTTATAACTAAGTGTTAACTAACATAAGTCTGATAACTATTAATTGTAGTCTTATGCCAGTTGTATTAAATAAGGCATTTGAGATAGTATATCACTGGTGGCACGTACTTTATCTTCTCACTGACATTGGAAAGGCAGAAGAGCATTCTAGTTAAACTCTAGCCAGAATGCTAGATGTCACCTTAGACAAGTGACTTAATCTCTCAGCCTCGGGTTTTTTGTTTTGCTTTGTTTTTCCGTCAGTAAAATGAGGCCATTTACAATGTGGTGATTATAGGAAAGAATATTTCAAAGACACGTCGAACAATGCCTGGCACACAGCGTGTGCTGTGTAATATTTAAGTATGAGTACTACCAATTACTACCAGGGTGACAATTGTTGAAAGTCTTTTCATCTAACAGAAGCATAGGCTAGACCAGAGATAGTGGGGCTGGTGATTCTAGTAGCAGTCCAGGAGAGCTGGGGCAGTCCCAGGGGCTAGACAGTCAGTTTGTCACATAAGCAAAGCTCTGCATGAAGGAAGCCTGGCAGAGGACACCGGGCAAAGAGTTGGAATCAGAGCGGTTTCACATCTTATTGAAGAGATGGGATCTGAGTTGTGGGCAGAGTTCAAAGACAGGGACGCTAATCTAAGAAGCAAGAGAGGCTTGACCTGTGAGTTGAAAGGGAGGTAGGTTGATCCCAGCAGTAAGAACACCCAGAATCAACAACAGAAGAACTGACCCTTGCGTTCCCCCTGACAAGGAGCAGAATTTGACCCAGGGATTGGGGTGAGCCTCATTGGTAGAAATAACCCCCTGGGTGGCAACCTTAGAACTGTACAAACTATTTTGTTTCCTTGGAGCTTCTGGTGAGAATCGAAAATATGTTGCATGAATCACAGCTTTGATTTGATATGACAGCTTTTTCCTTGAGCACTTGCAGTGCCAGAGCTTAGATTCGCTTCTGGGGACTCAGCTCCTCAACTGAGCGCTGGAGTTAATGTTATTTACCTTTCAACGACATTACAAGAATTGAGTGAAATATTATAGCTAAAACAAATAAATCCCTTACACATAGTGAGCTTTCAGTAAAGGTTCATTTCTTTCCCTCCATTCCTCCTTCACAAGCAAATGTCTGAACCACTAGAAGAACCTTCTAAATAGAATTCCAGCCTTCGGTCTTTCTTCCTTCAAACTAGCCTACTAAGTTCTTCAAGGAACAGGTAGATTGTATCAATTTCTTGAAAAAAGCTTTCAGTGATTCTGGTACCCTGCTAGACTGACCTTGAGGCCCCTGCATAACCTCCCTGCCCCCGACCCAGCTTTAGCTTTCACTCCATTACACATGACTTGCTCTCTGTAGTCAAACCGGCCTGTCCAGTATTTACCGAAGCTGCCAATCACAGTTCACTTCCATACCACCCCCTCTTCATTTGAATCTCCCCTTTCTCTGCTGAAATCCTACATGCACCTCCAAACAGCCCTTATGCCCTCAACTCCATGAAGCCTTACGTCTCCACACAGAGTTATCCCCTTCCTCTGTAGTCCTCTGGCACACCACAGCACCACTTTTGTGCTATTCTTACCTTATTCCTCACATTTTAATTATGTGTTCATATCCTGTCTCCTAGACGTAGGTTTCCAAGTCAGTGATGGTATCAAATCTGTCATTTTGCCCCTTATAGTGTCCATTGCCCTGGAGATGCTCAGTATTATCAGATGGATGAATGGCCATGTTTCTGTTTTGTATTATTCAAAAGTATTACATTGTTTGTCATAATTTTGTGGGACTCTTGAATGAGTTTGGTTTTGCAAACTGAATTATGTCAAGATGCATTGTGTTATGCTTCACTCCTATTATCTACCATAAACACGCAGTCTAATGTCATTACATTACATAGCCTTTTTGGTGAGATCATTGAATATACTGCCAACCCCACTGCCCCCTAGAGAGGGGCTAGTTCTTAAATACAAAGATAAGTTAATCTCTTCGGTTTTAGTCCTGAAAACAAAATCAAGTTTGGTTGACTTTTTCCTTGAGGACCGTTTAGTTCACAAAAAATTGACCTTACAGAGTTCACTTATACAGAACCCTCAGATTTGTCTGTTTGTATATCTTTCCATGATTGATAATGGCATTTATAAACAGGCTTCCCATATGAGCTAATGGAATTTATTTTGCAATTGTAATGAAAAATATGGAATATATGTTTATAATATTAAACTAACCATAGGTTCTACATAAAGGCCCTGAAATTAATGTTCACAGAAAGCAATAGGAGCTTATTTTCTGGTCAGTTTATAATTTTATCATGTTAAATTTTAAGTGTTAGCAGTATACTTAGGTATCAATAAGATTACAACTTGTAGGGTAGAATAATGCCGTCAGTCCAGAAGGAATATTGTATCATTTTAATGAGCGTAAGTGTCAGAATTTCTGGCACTGTATCTGGCACATTCTAAGTGTTCTTTTCCTCATCTTTTTGTGTACACTGCCTATTCAGGATTCAATTTTGGAAATATACACGTACCCAGATTATAAAATTTTAATCCATTTTTGGGAGTAAAATTGATGATGGATATTTTAATTCCCACATGGATCTGTCATGGCGCTTGTTTTTATTCTCTCGATACTACGTTGTTCTTATTTCATATTTATTTTCATTTATGTGTTTCACTAAAATTTTAGATATCTTCATTTGGTATGTGAGAATAGGCCAAACTAAATATGATCTTTCCTCAAGGATCTTAAAAGCATAAAGCTTGAGCATTACAACTCAATCAAACACTAAGGGGTGGGATCACTGAAGCAATACAAACAGAGAGGAAGCAAAGTTCAAAGAGTAAACTGGAAGACAAGTTTGGCATTGATAACATACAATGTGGATTAAAGGAAAAGATGTAAAAGCTAAAGTCAAAGACACATGGAACGATGCCTGGCACACAGCATGTGCTGTGTAATTCTTAAGTATGAGTACTACCAATTACTACCATGTAAGAAATGTCTAGGATGTATGTAAAATTCCTGGTGTTAAAGTCAGAAAAGAAGGATGGGACACATGGGTGTTTCAGTTTTAAGCTTCTGCCTTCTGCTGCGGTCTTGATCCCAGGGTCCTGGCTTTGAGTATCACATCGGGCTCCCTGCTCGATGGGGAGCCTGCTTCTCCCTCTTCCTCTGCCTGCTGCTTTGCCTACTTGTGCCCTTTCTCATCTCTCTCTCTCTGTCAAATAAATAAATAAAATCTTTTAAAAAGGAAGTCAAAGGAGAAGGAAAGAAAATATTTAAGTAACCTGAGGAAAAATTAACACAGGTTCACAAAAGTCTACACCAAAAGAATTAATTAGATACTTAGATTCAGATCTATACCTTCAGAAAATATGAATGTAATTAAGAAATGAGGTAAACATCTCTGTCATTTTTATTTCCACTTCATGGCATCTCTCCCCAGCAAAGAATTATTTGCTATCTTCTCAATGTAGTATAGGAGATACTACAGTGTATGGACAATGAGGAAATAGAGATTGCTCTGTCCCTACTCTTACAAGATTTATAATCTACTTGAAAAAAGAGGGCATAATTACATACACTGCAAACTCATAAGACAGAATAGCTAAATATAAAGCTGGACCCGCATATTGATACAGGAAGAATTATGTAATTTGGGGAATTCTGACATCTGAAAAGTAAACTGAATTAGTTGGGAACAAAGAATTAATTTGTGACATAAGCTGTAGGATTTCATAGCACTTTCTCAGTGAAAAAGGCATTTTCAAGCTTGAGAATTTAGTGCATAATTCTTATACAAAAAAAACATGAGTAGAGTCCATAAATGATCTCTTCACAAGGATAACAGGAAGAAAAAAGACAAAAGCAAGCTGTGTCATTTGTTTATTTCTGGTGGAGAAAGAAAAGAGTAAGCCAAAGAAATCAGTGCACTCATGTAGGGTTCTTTTTTGTTTATTCAGTTCAAAAGTCAGGGAAATTAGTTTTTAAAGTAACACTAATACGATTGTAAAAATCAAACTGAAACCACATTGGAAGAATAATGAAGGAAAAATTACATACTTGGAAACCAAGGAGAATCTAAATGGGTTAGTTTTGCTCCAGTGTGTTATGATCATCTCTGTGTTTCACACCCAGAACTGTGCTAAATGTCTTGTATAATAACCTCAGTGAATTTTATTTTATCCTGTGAGGTGTGCATTATGCCCACTTTATGAAAAGTGAGGAATCTGAGGCCAGGAGAAATTAACCTTTCCTGAACTATAAAACTTAAAAATGGGAGAGCCAGAATTTTATCCTATGTCTTTCTGACTCCGAAATCTATGTTTTCTACCCTATTTGTAAAACATGGGGATAATAATGTCGTAGATGGTACATTCAGGTGATAGTGAGCTACTCTGTCCGAGAAATGTGGAAAAAAGGGATAAAATTATCCTTCTGCTTCAAACTATGAAAGCATGAAATCATGAATCCAACCCCAAATATGCAAAATAGCCTTAAATAAATAAAAGGACTTCTCGACACTCAAGGTGGATTGGAAATTATGATAGCTAAAGAAATGCTGTTTCCTTCAGAAGGAAAACTGGTCAGCTCTAGAAGCCTAGGAAGGTTACAGAAGCATTTGTTGGCTGAAGCTCTCCTGGTAGCATCCAAAGAAATGGTGCCCAAGCGTCTGGGTCACCTGGTAGCTAAGTCCCCTCTCTAGAGATGAATATAGCAGCTGTCAGATCTCTGTGTCTAACATTCAGATCATCTAACCACCCAGACAACCTTCTAAAACCTTGGCTCCCAATGCAATCTGTCTATAGAGATCACACGTTGCTCAGGCCAGCATCAGTATCCAGGCTGTTTGGCAGCTACACATCTCATGGTAAATTAATAACTTGGCATCTGGTTTATATATCAGTCCCTAGTGAACTTTGTTGCATGACTCAGCATTCCTAAGTCTAGTCAGTGCTAGGACTCCATGGAAATCTTCTGAGACTGCAAGACCAATGGCTAGATCTTGAACCATGGCAAATCCATCATGTGGAGTACCCTCTTGTGACTGACTACTTGCCTTTCCAGCCTGCTGGTCTTTCCCAGATGATTTCTCTGTTGTGCATTGTGTCCCAAACATTTCCAAACAAAATTCTACTCTCACTGCTGTGAAGACTTATGAGTAGATATGATGTATGTAAAGTACCCAGCCTTACATAGTCCGGGGCTTAATAATTGATTATTACAACACATAGTAAATGGTAGCTGTCGTCAGTATCATCCTGATCATCATCGTCATCGTAGCAATTGATTAAAGAACCTACTGTGTTAGACCAAGAAAGCCCTGTTTTCTAAGAAAGACCTTTTTTGTATCTCTAGCCTGTTAATGTCATCACAGTTGTTAGGAATGCTGGCTGTGCCTGTGATTAATAGCATACTTTGACAAGACTGGTTGCTGTAAGAGGCACCCCTTTCCCAAAGTTACATGGTCAGCCCCTCCGAGGTAGTGTGTCAGCCACAGTCCTCCAGGTCACAGGTAACAGAAACCCACTGAAGCTGACTTAAAGAAAAATGGGGGATCTAGTATCAGGATACAGTGGGGAGTCCAAGAGGCCGAGGGCAGCTGCGCCTCTCAAAGGATGAGGCCAGGAATGGAGTATAGGGACCTGGGGAGTATTTACACACTATCGCCTTTCCTCTGCTTCTTTCCCTATGTTTGCTTCATTCTTCTCTTTCAACAAACTAGCTTTCCTCCTGCTTCCCTGGCCGGCTGGGAGTCTCCCCACAGTTCCTAGAGCCGAACTCCAAGAGTCACAAGTACAAGTCCAACCCCCGGTCCAGTTCCACATTCCTCACCCACCTAGGGGGTGTCAGGTGCTCTTGGTTCTCATTCAACTATGGCAACCGGGTGGAGTCACATTCCCCAACATGGCTATGAAGTCGGGGTCATTGTGAACTTGGCAGATACCCCCAAAAGGGATCCATTCTACGTCTGATCTCTTACTGTTCTCGTTTTTCACTCTGCCTAGTTTGGCCTCACACCGTCACCTGCTTCTTTCCAGTCTGACTGACTCCGAAGGTCTGCACAGCCTATTCTGCTCTTCCCAGAGGGAAACCTTTTATATTCGGTCCATGGTTTTAGAGAAGCTTCAACACGGGCAGAGGGTCTCTAGAAAGACCACCTCACTAAAAAAGCTTAAGTCCTTTTTGCTGTGGTTTTCCAGCTTTTCCCTTTGCAGCTATCTGACAGAGTTGTTTCTCTCTGAACATCAAAGGCTGTCTGCATCTGGAGAAAAGCCTCACGTCACTTCTTAAATCTTCTCATTATCCTCCCAAAATATCGATTCAGCAAGCTCCTGTGTCTTACTGACACATCCGAAGTATTTTCTTCTTCCCCAGATGCTTAAAATCCATACCTTTCTTGGTCAGACCTCCCTTTTTAAGGCAATGACTATGTAGTAGATTAGCAGCTTCGCAGATTCTCTACTCTCCCAGGTCTAATGATGTGTGAGAGCTTCACATATAAAGCCATTTTCTGTTTTTGAAATCGAGTTTACAGTGTGATGCTTCATGCCAGTGGTGATTTAACCATGTTTAGGTTTCTGATAATATCTTTTCTTATGTACTTACCTGCAGGTGGAATTAAAGCTTCATTAAACCTTAGAGCCATGTGCGTGTAATACTTTTTCATAATTACATGGGAAAATGTTTCACGTCAGGCAGTGATACTCAATATTATCCAATAAATTAAAAACTGGACTTTTGCTGCTTTAAACTTGACTTTACAAGCTTCCTGTAATTCTAAAGCCCATGTACCTGATAGGCAGAGGTTATGATATTAGCACCTGGTGACACGACATAAAAAGAATCCTTCTGAGAGTTACTTGCAATCTAATACGATGTGCCTCTTCCACACACAGCTTAAAAAGAATAAAAGGAAATGTTCTTGGGTGTTTCTTTTCAGCTGTGCTGGGCAATTCACTTAGAACTGCAAGTATGTTCCCAGAATCCCGAGCCTTTTTCTTTTATAGGCACCTCCTGCCCACTGGCAGCTGTACTAATGTGTCCCAGAAGGCTTTGCTCCTATCCATCATCTTCAGGAGGAGTGCTCATAGCCCAGATATGAGATTCATTGTTGTTGAAATGCAGAAAGAAAAAAAAAAAGTCCTGGAGGCTTTAGGGATGTAAGAGGCAGAGCCAGAGTCTTAGGAAATAAGGGAAAAGCAGAAGTCCCATGTACCCAATGGACACAGTAATAAATGATTGTGAATGACAGGTCACAGGGCTGGAGCGACTACTAAGTGTCCCACATCCAGAAGCATTGCCTCCTTTTTTGAACAAGGAGGGAGGAACCTAAAATAGAGTATTCCATGAGTACACTCTTAATCATTCTGCCTTTGTGATGATGTAAAAGTAGGATCTAGGAATATATTGGAAAGAGTGCTCCTTGAAATTTTTGAAGTTTATGTAGGAAATACAGATAAAAGGACCTGGGTTAGGGCCATGAGAGGTATAAAGGTCGACGCGGCTCTAGTTGTGCTCTCAAGGCTTCTCTAGTCTTTCAGGAAGAGTAGTAAGTACACAGAATGAGGCAAGGTAGATCCATCAAGTACCACAGAAGAAGCACAGAGAATGTGCCTTTTTAAACAAGGAGAGCTCACATCTCACCAGAAATAGCAGGGAAAGGCTTCATGGAGGAGGTGGCAATTGAAGGACTCCCTGAAGGCTGAACAGGGTCTCAACATAAAATGAAGGGAAAGGGGAGGTGAAGAAAAATTCAGTCTGAGCACAAATGCAGAATTGAATAAGAGAAGACATAGCTTATATCTGGGAGGCAGCAAATAATCTGGTTCGGCTAGCATAGGTTATCCAGATAGGGATTCGTGGAAGGGTGGCAAGCAACAGACATAGGTTTTTTAGTCCATGTCCTTTCCATGGAGAGAAAGAGGAAGGCAACACATTTACTGTGAACCTAGAATCTACCAGGCACCGAAGTTGTCCTTTTGTATGTCGTGTCCCAACAATCTGCATTATGATGCTGCATAGTAGGTATTATAATCTCTACTTTAGAGCTAAGGTGACTCAGGTTCTGAGAAGTCATATAATTTTCCCAAGAGCACAAAGCAAGTAAGGAGCTAAACCAGGACTCAAAGCTAGGCTATGTGAATTTTTTTCTCTTCCATATTGAGCTACCTTGACTCCTTTTAGATGGAGTTGTATTTGATTTGATAGGCACTGGAGAACCCTTGGCAGTCTAGGCCTTTAGGTAAATTGATTTGGAAGTCTGGTAAAGAGTAGAAGGTAGAAAGAAGGGACCAAACATGAGAAGACCTGTTGGGGATTCCAGAGAGGAGACAACAGAGGCTATAATAAGCTGGAGTGAGGTCGGGAGTGGGGATATGAGGAAAAATAAGTGAGTGGAGGAGACGCTGTAGAGAAAGACTCTATGCTCTTGACAACGGATAGGGTAGTATAATGACAAAGAGTAAGAGAAGTAATAGATGACTGCTAGATTTAAGATCAGTAGGCAGTGTGATGAGACAACAAAAATAGCTAGGCACTAGTCACCATGCTAAGTACCATGTGTGGATTATACCTACTTCTGAAATCAGCTCTGCTGAGGCGAGTGTTCTCCCCTTATTAAGGAAAGAAAGCTGAGAATCTGAAAAATTCAGTGAGTTGCCATGGGCCTCTTCTCCCTGAAAAGTGTGTGAATGAACATAGATTTAATGTGCAATTTTAAGATACTTTATAGGTTATAGATTACTATAAAGTTTTTATGAATCCTTGAGAAGGAATCCCAACAACAGAGGAAAAACATGAGAGCTACTGAGATCTGCTTCAAGAGCTACATCAATTTGGATTAGGTTCAGATATGAGAGACAGAAAATACCGAGCAACAGCAACTTAACACCGATGTTTCTTTTCCTGTCACACGTGAGGACAGTCTGAAGGTAGGTGGACTAGGACTCTCATTATCTGTACAAAGTCGTGAGGGTCCAGGCATCTTCCTGCCTCCCCGCCACTCTGCTGTCCCTTGGGCTCTTGCCTTTCCTTCACGGTCCAAGATGGCTGCACAAGCTTTAAGCATTTTGTCCCCATTCCAGCTACGAGAGGAGGAAGGGACCAAACTTGGAACCCACACTCTGCAGACTGTGCTGCCAGCATCCCCAAGTCCAGAACTGTGTCACCTGGCCACTCCCAAGTGTAAGGGGAATGAACTGGGGACTCATTTTCTGAGGAAGAAGGGAAGGAGAGCTAGTGAGGCACAATAAGCAGTCTCTGCTGGCGCCAGGGCTGTGACTCGCAGGGTCCCCGCCTGCTGTGCTGCTGGGGCCCACTCCCACTGCGAGCCTGCTGGGGAGTCAGTGTTCCCTCTGGGAGGCAGTAAGAGAACTCGCTTTCTAGTCCACTAGTGAACTGTCTGCTGAAGCAGAATTTGTAGAGAAAACTGAAAGAGAAAATGGTATTTTAGATTGATAGATAGATGATAGAGTAGATATAGGTAGGTGGGTAGGTAGTTTAAAATGCTAGCATTCCTTGCCTTTCAAAAATAAGAGATACGAAGGAATCTGTCAATAAGACATGCTTTTAAAATAAATAGAAAACATTTGCAAACTTGAAGAATAGTGAAGTCATTTTTGTCCTATCACTTTATTTGGTAGTAAAGTTTTATTTGTCTATTTCTCTCTTCCTATTAAATACTGTTGCATTAAAAAGTGGGGGGAAGTATTTCTTTCTGGCAACAAAGAACTATCTGTGCCTAGCAAGCAAAGTGTTTAATATGTACTGCTCAGTATGAAAAATGTTTGGGGTCTAAAAAAAGAAGAAAGGATATGTATATATCCTAAAAGGATCGTAAATATGAATGAATGGTCTACAATCATTTTTTTTTTGAGTTATTCTCCCCCAACAGAAGTATTTTTGCCCTGTGAAAGTCACATTAAAACCTTCTATTTGTAAAGTATAAATGATTTCTTGAAAGCTACATTGTTGAAGAGAAACAAATACAGAAGGAGAAAAGTACAGAGAGGCCAGATAGCCCATTTGTTAAGAGCAAAGATTCTGGAACTAAAGTAGCTGGGTCCAGATCCAGGTACCTTAGGCAAGACACATAACTTTTCTGTGCCTCAGCTTCCTTATGTATAAATTAGGCATGATAATAGTTCATACCTCTTTGAGTTGCTACGAAGAATAAATGTTGCTCGATGTAAAAAGCACATAAGATAGTTTCTCACACATAGTGCTTTATAAATGTTAGCAGTTATTACTTTCCTCTAAGAGCTTACCATCTCCACATGCCAATTTGCCTCTTGTTCTGTCCTAGATTTTGAATGTTGGAGAAAAACTGAATATTTATTACAAACTATAAATTCTTTATCCCTTTACCCATCCTTTTCATAAATGCATCAGCCTGGAAAATTCATTTTTGTCATACATTTTCAACCATGTATGCTTTCCACTTTTTTTACTCAACTCCTAGTTGGGAAAAAAGAAAATAGACTTGAGAAACTTACATGTTTTGTAGCAACGTCTTTAAATACTACATCAGAATTAAAATTCTTGGTTCTCTTATGTGGCTAGCACTTTTTTTTTTAGCAGCTTTACTGAGATACAGTTCACATACCATATACTTCATCCACTGGTTAAAGGGTAGGGTATCATTCACTGGTTCCTGGTCCCTTCACAAGCTTGTGCAGTCATCACAACTATCAATTTCCAAGCATTTTCATCATCTCAAAAGAAACCTAGTGCCCTATAGCAATCACCCTCCATTCTCCCCAACTCCCAACCCTAAAACAACCACTAATTTACTTCCCATGTCTACATATTTATCTATTCTGGATATTCCGTATGAATGGAATCATATAATTTGTGGTCTTTTGTGACTGGCTTCATCATTGGGCATGATGTTTTTGCAGTTCACCTATATTGTATCATGGATCAGTAGTACATTCCTTTTTGTTGTCAAACACTATTCCATTATATGGTTATACCACATCTTACCATCCATCCATTAAGGACATTTGAATGTTAGCATTTTGTGAATCCTCATCCACTTTCCTTAGCCTCTATTCTGTCCTACAGACTTGGACCAAAGGTGATGATGATGATTAATATTTGCAAGGTTTTCTTACAAGCATTCTTTCAAAGAGCTTATAGTGCAAGCTTAACAAAACAACCACATCAGCAGCTGTCACCTAGCGTTATACAGTAAATTGTAATGGAAGTGCAGACAGAGAAGTTAACATAGTAGTTGAAGACTTTGAAAAGTAGTCTTAAAGCCAGATAGTGGAGTATTTTCAGTAACATGCCGAAACATTTGGGCTTTATTCCATAAGCACTTTATTCTGTCAGAGTAGTCATTAAGGGTATCAAGCTAAGTTACAACCATGGCTGATTACAATGGGAAAATTGAAGTAGAGACTAGAGGTTGGGCTCCCTGGAAGCCTGTTCAGAGCACAGTCACTCAGCAGTAATGAGAATGAGTTTGGAATGGGAAGGAGGAAATGCATATAAGAGAGAGAGATCTGGAGGTAGAACAAATAGATCTCAATATCTAGATGCAAACAATAATAGGAAGGGAAAATTAAATGACTCTAGCCTTAGTGACTGGATAGATAAAATACTATTAATGGGAACTACAAGTGTCAGAGAAGAAATAGGCTTGTGGAAGAGATACTAAGCTCTGCGTTGAACACTTACAATTAAGATTTTAGAGGACTGATTATGAGGAAATGCCTACCACAAGTTGGGGATGTAGAAAGCCAATTCAGAAAAGGGTCAGGTTATTAAAATGGTTTAGCAAGTCATCTCCATAGAAGTAAAAATTGAAGCCATGGAAGTGAAATAGGAAAAAGTCACACAGAGAGACTCTGGGTAAAGGCTTGAAGATAAGAAAACTGAAAATAGAACCATGAGAACTCTGACTGTGTCCAGTAAATAAATAGTAGGTTAGGAATTGTGGTGGCTTGAATAGTGCCCCCCCAAATTCATTTCTACCCAGAACCTCGGAATGTGACTTTATTTGGAAATAGGGTTTTTGCAACTGTAATTAAGTTACAATGAAGTCATACTACATTAGGGTGGGCCCTAATCCAATGATTGGTATCCTTATTAGTAGAGGGAAATTTGGACAGAAACGAATACAGGGGGAAAGGCCATGTGAAGACAGAGGCAGAGGTTGAGGTGATAAAACCATATGCCAAGGAATACCAAGGATTGCCAGGGGCTGCCAGAAACTGGGAAAAGGCAACAAAGGACTCTTCCCTAGAGCCTTCAGTGGACTATGGCCCTGCTGACACCTTGATTTTTGACTTCTGGCCTCTAGAGCTGTGAGAAAATAAATTCCTAGTTGTTGGGTTTGCTTGTTTTTTAAGATTTATTTTTTGTTTTAGAGCATACGAGCAGGGAAAGGGCAGAAGGAGAGGCAGAGAGAGAGAAGCAGACTCCCAGCTGAGTGCAGAGCCCAGTGTGTGGTGCAATCTCACAGCCCTGAGGCAATGACCTGAGCCGAACTCAAGAGTCAGTCACTTAACCAACTGAGCCACCCAGGTGCCCCAAATTTCTGTTGTTTTAAAGCAGTAAGTTTGTGATAATTTGGTATGGAAGCCTCATATAGGAATCAACAAAGAAATGGTCAGAGAGAAAGGCCTAGGGAAATCCAGGCATCGTGAAAAATTTAAGAAGCATGAGGGATTCGGCAGTATCATGACTACTAACAGAGTACATCGTGGACTGGAAAAAAAGGAAGCTGTGAATTTGGCAACTTGAGGTCACTGTTGACTTAGACGAGGCTTTAGTCACCAAGGCACCATGGCAGAGCCATTTCCCATCTCCTTCTTGGGTTCTGTGCTTGGGTCCCATTGGGTTTAACTCTTTGGCACTGACTACACTGTAAGCTCCATGAGAAAAGGGCCCTGTTCCTCATTCATCAGTGTTCCCCAGTCACCTGAAGACTGGAACATAGTAGCTATTCGGTATTCATGGAGAAGGAATGAAAGATTGAAGAAGCTAGAAATTAGAAAAGAAGTTATTTCGTTTATGCTTGATTCTATGGAGGAAGTTATTGGTGGGATGTCTTCTAATCAGAGAGTTGAGTGATAAGTAAGATTCATTCTTCAGAATTAGAAGGTATTAGAGACAAGATGTCAGTTCTTTTTTTTTTTTTTAAGATTTTATTTATTTATTTGACAGAGAGATGGAGAGAGAGCACAAGTAAGCAGAGAGCAGGCAGAGGGAGAGGGAGAAGCCAGCGGGGAGCCAAATGTGGGGCTCGATCCCAGGACCCTGGGATCATGACCTGAGCTGAAGGCAGCCACTTAACCAGCTGAGCCACCCAGGCACCCCAAGGTGTCAGTTCTTTAAGAAAGTTATGAGTTAACAAATGTATCATCTCTATGCTTTGTATACCAACCCACAAACGTTCATAAGCAGTAGCATGCTGCGAACAAAATAAAGTTGGAAAA
Source organism: Spilogale gracilis (assembly GCA_004023965.1). NCBI lineage: Eukaryota > Metazoa > Chordata > Mammalia > Carnivora > Mephitidae > Spilogale > Spilogale gracilis. The sequence continues at coordinate 91,117 of PITA01004016.1, forward strand.
AGACCCTACAGTTTCAAGATGCGAAGAGGTAATTTTTTATACTTCTCTCCCCCACCCCATTTGTTGTATTCCTATTTGGTGCAATCCATAGTGTTAAAAGCATTATATCATAATCTCACTTAATCCCCAAAAGGCCATAAGAACCGTAATTTTTCCCATTTTACAGATGAGGAAACTAAGGCCCAAAGAGATTAAATAACTTTCCCAAGGGCATACCACTACTGAATTGCAAAGGTAGGATCCTTTCTCAGGCTTTTGGATTCTAGAATCTACATCTTAACTACAGGGAAGGAGATATTGTGGATTGGTGGGAAAAATCGATACCAAGTTGCTTTGGAGGTACTTCAGGGGGCCCTCTTGAAGATGTCCTTCATGAAACACACTTTCACATGTAGTCAGTGTTTCTTAAGTATTGCTTGTCTGTGGGATGGTCCAAAGCAGCAGCTTCCTCCAAACACAGACTCTCTGAAAACATCTCTTATTTTCCATTCAGATTCTATGTTCTACTCTATAATGTGTTTTTATTAGCTTTACTATTATAAAACAGTATTCTTGTCATTATCTACACTATTCATTAGTGGGAGAGATCCTCTTGCATTTTATAAAGTTGACCTAAGCCAGAGCGTGTATCAGACAGTTTGACTGTCTCGGTGTCACGTTTAGAAAGCCTAGACTTACGTAAATATGTAACTGCAGGTGGGAACTGATTTTTCCCCACTCTATCATCCACATAGTGGTGAATCACTGAGTGGAGATGTCAGGATGCTGCCAAAAGCCGCTAAATAATATGTTGGTTTTAGGTTACTATTAGAAGGAATTCTGGTAAGTGTGTTTTCTTGTTAACGGTCCTCTTGTATATTGGACTGAAATTGTTTATTTACCTGCAGTACAGGAGATAGTCTCTTTGAATTATCTCAAGGAAATAATACTCATCAAAGGGCATTTTCAGTGAGGAGAGATGACTGATGTGGTTCCTTGCTGTTGTGAGTGTCACCATATTTAAGCTGAACCAGGATTCTCACAGGACTCATTTTCACCACAACCAACTTCCTTAACACTCTCAAACTTCATTTTACTACAGTGATCTTGTGATGTACATGAAGTGCATTCAATTTTATATTTGTTGATTGAAAAATATTTAGCTTTAGAAAAATATTTGCTATGTAAGCCAACTTTGAACCATTCTTTGAAAAAGACAATAATTCCATTAATCTTACCCATATTTTCACCCTTTATCATGACCTCTTTTTTTTCTTCTGTGAAATCAATTCCAAACATTGACTAGTAGCTTTTTCTCTTTAGCTAAGTTACAGTATATCCATGTAAAATAGCAAGCTTTCAGACTTGCTTCCTATTTCATTAAAAGTTTATTTTAATGGGGCGCCTGGGTGGCTCAGTTGGTTAAGCGACTGCCTTCGGCTCAGGTCATGATCCCGGAGACTCGGGATCGAGTCCCACATCGGGCTCCCTGCTCGGCAGGAAGCCTGCTTCTCCCTCTCTCACTCCCTCTGCTAGTGTTCCCCCTCTGGCTGTGTTTCTCTCTGTCAAATAAATAAAATCTTTTTAAAAAAAAAGTTTATTTTAAAAGCTGAGCACTCAAATTAATGATTTTTTAAATCTGTCTTAAAACACTCTATAAAGCACATTAAGAAAATTCAGAGCTAAATTTTGCTGTAAGGTACTGTTAGTGATTATTGTAGTATGTTTAGTATATTAGTATATCCAGAATAAGAAATGGTCTTCAAGAATCAACTTTCCAACAGCTTATCCTATTGTAGATTAGGCTCTATCTAGAAACACAACCCTACATTTGTTCCCAAGCAATTCTTTGATCTCTTTAAAATTTATATACAGTGTTGCAACTCTTTAGTAGTTGTTTCATTATGACTATAAAATAGACCTTCATAAATACTATCATATTACTATAGTCAACATAGGCCAATAAAATGACTAAATCACTAATACCAGTACTGTCATCTGGTGGTAGGTAAAGAACCTCTCCGTCTATCAAGCAATTATTCAAATATGTATTGTGAGTATATTGAAATGTATCATTTGATAGTATCATTGATGGCACTTTGTGTATTGAGCTATAATTAATACATAACATATTATTTTCAGGCATGTAACATAATGATTTGTTAGTTGTATATATTGCTAAGTGATCACCATAAATCTAGTTAATATCTGTCACCGTACTTAGTTCAAAAAAAATTTTTGTGTATGTGATGAAAACTTCTAAGATCTACTCTGTTAGCAACTATCAAATATGCCACACAGTACTAACTGTGGTCCCCATGTTGCATATTACATTCCTATGACATACTTATTTATAACTAGAAATTGGTACCTTTTAACCCCTGTGCTCATTTTGCCAACCCCCACCCTTGCCTCTGACAACCACCAGTCTGTTCTATCTGTGCACTTGATTTTATGTTTTGCTTTTTTTTAGATTTTACATATAAGTGAAATCAAATGGTATTTGTCTCTATCTGACTCATTGCACTTAGCATAATGCCCTCAAACCACATCCATGTTGTCACATATGACAAGATTTCATTCTCTTTGATGACTGAATATTTTTCCATCATGTATATATACCACATTTTCTTTGTTCATCCACCTATGGACACATAGGTTGTTTCCATATCTTGGCCATTGTAAATTATGGGGCAGTGAACATAGGGGTGCATATATCTCTTTGAGTTAGTGCTTTCATTTTCTTTAGATATATACCAACCAGTGAAATTACTAGATAATATGGTAATTATACTTTTAATTTTTTGAGGAACCTCCGTACTATTTCCCACAGTGGCTACATCTGTTTATAGTCCCACCAACAGTACATGATGGTTTCCTTTCTCCCACATCCTCAACACTTGTAATTTCTTGTGTTTTGGATAGTAGCTATTATAACAGATATGAGGTGATATCTCACTGTGGTTTTGATTTGCATTTCCCTGAGGATGCATGATGTCAAGTGTCTTTTCATCTGCCTGTTGCCCATCTGTAGGTCTTCTTTGGAAAATGTCTATTCGGTCTTCTGCCCATTTTTTAACTGGATTGTTCGGGATTTTTTTGTTAGTGAGCTTATGTAAGTTCTTTATATATTTTAGATTTTAACCCCTTACTGGATATATGATTTGCAGGTATTTTCTCCCATGATGGCACTTCTTCTCCCCCTTCTTCCTTTTTTTTTTTCTTGTTTTTGATTCAAGACAAATACAACCTTTTCTAAGATATGAGCATGGTTTTATCAGTTATTTCTGTTATGTGAGCTCCATCTTCTTTTTCGTTATTAATTTTTATTTTTTCCATAACCCAGCCACCCTACCTTCCCCCTACCCCCCAGCCATCCTCAGTTTGTTTTCTGAGATTCAGAATCTCTTAAGGTTTGTCTCCCTCCCCAGTCCCATCTTGTTTCATTTTTTTTCCCTCCCTGCCCCTCGCCACCCCCTACCCTACCTCTCAAATTCCTCGTATCAGAGAGATCATATGATAATTGTCTTTCTCTTATTGACTTACTTCACTCACCGTAATACCCTCCAGTTCCATCCACGGCATTGCAAATGGCAGGATGTCGTTCTTTTTGATGGCTCCATAGAATTCCAGTGTGTGTGTGTGTGTGTGTGTGTGTGTGTGTGTGTACCACATCTTCTTTATCCATTCATCTATTGGTAGACATCGAGGTTCTTTCCATAGTTTGATTATTGTGTACATTGCTGCTATAAACATTCAGGTGAACATGCCCCTTCAGATCACTACATTTGTATCTTTCGAGTAAATACCCAATAGTGCAATTGCTGGGTTGTAGGGTATGAGCTCCATCTTCTAACATGATTCCTAAACTGATTTTCAATGACGCTTTAAGCAGTTTTCTAAAATTTTTAATTGGTACACTTATTATATTATTCCTAAAAAAGAAATCTATCATTTCATAAATTTTAGTTGGGGGAAAAAAAAACCCTGATTGTTCCTTTTGAAAAAAATTCAAAGTTTCTGTTATGAAAAATTTCAAATATACAAAATGGAGAGAACACTATAATAAACTCTATATGTTCTTCACACATCTTTAGTAATTGTCAATATCTTGTTCGTGTTACTGCTGTTCCCCTCAACACTTTTAGTTGATCATGATATGGTTTTTATGGAGCATTTTTTTAAAGTTCCAGTTATATCATTTCCTCCATAAAGACTATAGTAAACATTGCTAACAGGTAAATATATTTAAATATAATTTAAGTATCTTTATCATAGCCAACAAAAGTAATAATAATTCCTTGTTATCATATATATTTAATTCTATTTAAGTCTATATTTAATTCTCCTCTTGTCTCAAAAAATATTTTTTAGTGTTGGTTTCTTTGAATCAAGATCCTCCTGAGATCCACACGTTGTTTGATCAATATAGTTTTTACATATATGTCAGTTTCCTCTCTTATTTTTTTCTCCCCTATGATATTTATTTGTTGAAGACACTGGATTATTTGACCTATAGAATTATCTGAATTTTGGATTTTGACTCACAATTTATCTGTATAATACTGTTTAAATTTTCTTGTTTTCTGTGTATTTTCTGTAAGCTAATAGTTATTGTGGTGGCTTGATTATATTTCAGTTGTATTTTTTTTTAAGACTACCCCCAGGGGACACAATATTCCCTCTATTGCATCACAAGCAGATGCACTTGGGGTCGGCTTATTTGACTTCTGGTGATGTTAAAATTGATCACATGGTATCAAGTCCTCGTCAATCTTTCACACATTGATTATTCCACAGTTTGTCAGGGTAGTTTCTCCAGCCCACCGAAGTCAAATTCACTGATTCATTCTTCACTAAGAGGGAAGAGGCAGACCGCATTTATTGGGCAATTTCTGTGTGCCAGAAATTTTGCTGGGCAGTTTACCTACATTCTTTCAGAGGCTCTTTCCAAAATCGTAGGTATTCCCTATTGTCATTAAAGTGTAATAGGTAAAGAAACTACAAATGGAATTTACTCAAGGTCATATAAGGGAACCCAGTTGTGCCTGTTGCTATTGTTTTTATTAAAAATTGACCTATAAAATAGTAATTCTCATTTATATGTAGAAGTAGATAAAATAGGTTAAAGCTAAAGACCAAACTTAATAAGAAGGGCAATGTCTACAGCATTTGTATTGCTATGAATAATTTGATGTTACTGTTGTGTAAGCCAGGTACTTCCCATGTCCCTGGAGCCCAGCAACTAATTTCTCTCAGTTTTCAATATCCCTTTAATGGACTAAACATGTAAGCTCTGTGGTGCATCTTATGGAAAGCTGTGATGTCTGCCAAATAACATTTTTATAAAATTAAAACTATATCATAAAGCATTTTCTAATAGTGAGGCATGTTAAGCCCTCCAGTTTTGATGAGAGAATCTTGAAATCTTTTCTACATGTCTTTAAACATCATTTGTCTTCACAATTTGGGGTTAGTGTCCAGAGCACTAAGTTAATGTCTATATGACCTCCCAAAGTCCTTTGCAATCCTGTGATTCTCACACTGATGGATTCAAACAGGAAAGGATTATTGGGCCAAAACTCAGAGAATCTTCAGAGCCAGAGTGGAGGAAAAGTTACAAAATACAGATGTCTGTCAGGGATGAGGTCCAAAGGGAGAAGCAGGCCAGAAGTTAGAAATAGATATGTTTTGTACCCAAAAAAAAGAGGGAAAAAAAGAAGCTTTGAATTTGGCTTTTAGCCAAAGGATTTTTTTTTTAAATACTTAGATCAAACTATTAAGCTATAATATTCATTTGAGCGACGATAAAGTACTGGGGTTGAGGATATGTAGTTGAAAAAAAAATCGTAGTCCTTACATTCAAGGGAACTCAGACCAACTCTCACTTCCTCAGACTTGTGCCAGATTGTATCTTTTAAAGAATCTATAATCCTATATTTTTCAGCCATGGGCAGAATCATCCTGATTCCTCTTGGAATTGTCAGCTTTTGCAGATATATTGTATTGTATATTGCAATATAAGTATTGTATATTCATGGAAGATATGGCAAAAATGTTTATGCTTTTTAACCCTAAAATAAGCCTTTCTCTTTTTTTGGATAGAAAACTCTATGAGATTAATGCCATCTATTTTAATTATTTACTAAAATTTTAAGGACTGCTCCTATTAGGGAACATAAAAGATTTGTTCTTTGTGGGTTTTCTTTTTTTACTTTTTTAAGAGTGACATGTTCCATGAATACTTTTTTTCCCTTGGGCGGCAGGGTCAGAGGAAGAAGATCATAATGGGGAACACCCACGAAGATGCTGATCATTCTCTGTGAATATAAAAATTGACCTGTGGGCACAAGTATTTGTTGGGTCCTTTTTTTTTCCTCCCTGTCCATACTATTTGTTAGTTTTCTGTGTTATATGTTTTTTCTTTCCATGACTCTTAGAGAAAAATTTGCCACACAAAGCCTGTATGTACCCCCAAACAGCAAATTAGGTGTCTGTGGCTTTTCTTCTAGTCTGTGATGTGTTATGAATTTAACTAAATTGTCTTAAAAAACATTCCCAAAACTCATCTTTTCCACATTACATTCTTTCTACATGATGATTCGCTTAACAGGACATAGGTCACCACCAAATAATGGTGGTCAGTACAGCCAGAAATTCTATCTGCAAATTTACGAAGAAAGACTCAGTCATTCTAGCCCAGGAAATTTGTCTCTCTATAGATTTTCTAAGAGATGATTTTGCAAGACTTACAAAATTATAGATATCTCTGAGAGCCTTCTTTGTTCCCTTAGCCACCTGAAACCTGAAAACAAACCAAGTGAACAGAGCTGTGTTCTGATATGTTTGGTTGGTATGTAAATACCCATTATTTTCTAACACCCCATGGCTGTCCTTAATGGTAAATCAGAGAAGTATAAGGTTAAGATTGTTTGGCACTAAATTACTATAAGTCATTATTTCAGGCAAATTTGACATGACAGGTAATAGGAAAAGAATCGTAATCAATGTCAAAGGCATTCATGTTTTCTTGGTAAGGGCATATATCATAGATATGCCTGACTCCTTTTCTTTTGCATTCCACTTTGGGGCTATACTGTTGAAGTGGTCATTTGAGAATATGATTGTCTTAGGAATCTACACAGTCTACTCAAGTTTGCTTTATCAGATTTGGACATGTCTTTTCAAATTCCAAGTGTTTTCTGTGCTGTGAACAAAATTTAATTAGATACCTAATAACACAAAAATTAATGCTTCCTGATTTTCAAGTTTATAGTCAAATACATTTTATCCATTTTTTAAAGTAAATACTCCCTAATGGTTTGTGCCAATTACATTGTCACTTCTTTTCAGCTGGATTTATTTATATCTGAAATAGGATACTTCACATTTAATTTAATGGTATGAATTCTGTATTCATTTGTAATGTAATATTTCCAGGTAAGAAATGCCTTAAGTCGAATCTCGAAAAGATAAAACATATCTTATACATGTATGAATTTGTTACTTTTATATGTTCATTTCTTGATCCTTCTTCAAGGAAGCCTTCCCTAATGTTTTCTGTCTCCCTACAGTCTGGGCATGTTTCTCCTCTTTAGAACACCCATCTTATCCCAGGTCTATTTATATTACTGATTACTTTGGACTTCTTGAGGGCAGAGTTTGTATGATATCTATCTTTGATTTCCAGAACCTGTCATGGTACTAAGTGGGTGACTGTGACTGGAAGTGTAAGATAAAATAGAATAAGATTAGCTTAATGCATTGAGATCGTCTCCTCAAAGTAATTGCCAAAAATAAGGCCCACCATGCATATACATTTTAGTCTGACAACATACTGTTGTCATGATCTGTTTGGTGGATCTGTGAAGCCTACTGAATGAGCAGACTGAAGACAAGAAGACCCTTGCAATATTTCTGGTAAAGTTTTGAACAAAGAGAGTAGCAGCTAGGGTTATGTGCTTATTCTGCGCAGAGTTCCATTGAGGAGAGGCAGGAAGTTACAATGGTATCTAAGCTGGAGTTCCGTGTGCACGGATATGCATAGATAACCACAATACAGGATAGATTACCCAAATGCCATAAGAAGACTTTAAGTTATGTATGTTTGGGGAGTTCAGAAGAGAAATCACTTCTAATTTGCATGATTAGAGAAGGTTGTCGTGTTGTTTTGTTGGGAGGAAGTGAAGAGAATAGTTTTGAAAGATGGGTGAGATTTCAAGAAGCATTGATGGAGACAAATTGATGGCAGCTAAAGGCATATGTAGTAAAAAAAAAAAAAAAAAAGTAGAGAGGGGCCAGAATTTGGGCATAATTCCTTAGAAATGTTAATGGAATTTGTATACGATATCATTTTAACACACTGAGATTTATTCTCCTAGGACACTTATTCAGAATATCAGAAGTCAGCTATGGTTACTGTTTTAAAAACTACACAGGGGCTCCTGAGTGGCTCAGTTGATTAAGCATCTGGCTCTTGATTTCAGCTTAGGTCATGATCTTAGGGTCATGAAATTGAGGCCTGCATGGGGACTCTGTGCTCAGCGAAGTTCCCCACTCGCATATGTGTGCTTGCTCTTGCTCTCTCTTTCTCAAATAAAGAAAATCTTTGAAGGAAGGATGGGAGGGAGGGAGAGGGAAAGGGAAAGGAAGGCGAGGAAGGGAAGGTTGGTGGGAGGGAGGGAGGGAGGAAGGAAGGGAAACTTCACAGTATAATCTGCCCCCTAACTGATTAGGCAGGCTTAGTATCTTTAATTTTTTATGATTTTTTTTTTTCTTTTTCCTTCCTGTTATGTGCCTGCAAATTATTCTTCTCATCATACTTCCAGAGTCAAAATCATGAGTCACTCTTGCCTGCTTATTAGCAGCTTGCCTTTATCATAGAAACAATACCAGTGAATAAATTAAGTATAATTGAGAGGCTAATTAATCTCATTCTTATACATACATTAATGTATATGTGTGATATATATGATATATATTAAATATATATTAAATAAATGTAAATATTGTCAAAAATTGTGAAGACTGAGTTTTACATCACTTGCAGTCTAGCAGCTTAGCCTGCCACACTCCCATGGATAATGATAGAAAACACAGAAGTATTGGATCAGAGATGAACTGGGCAGCTTAATACCTCCAACAGAGTACATATGTGCTGGTTTTCAAGCCTTAATTTCTGTAGGGCAACATGAAAAGAGCCAGGTGACACTTGCATACACAGTGAGTTACATTATAGGAGAGGAACCCAGAACCTGGGGAGCCTGAATCTTTTATAATGGGTCATAAACATGCATGCCCTTTTCTTTGTAGGGAGACGTTATCTCCGTCTTCCATAGCTCTTTGCTCTACATACAGCCTTGAAAAGAGTCTGGAGCAAAGACAGTGGCTTTGCCTCCAGGATGTGTGGAAACGTGACAGACTCATGGAGAATTATTTCCCAATAGATATACTCTAAAGGACCTTCATAAAGACAACACTATTCAGCTAAATGAGGGGTCAGCAGACTACATGGCCTGAAGGCCAGATATAGCCCACCATCTGCCCTTGTAAATAAAATTTCATTTGAACATACTCATTCAGGTATTATCTACATGCTACAATAGGCAAAGTCATGTAGTCGAAAGAGAGAGCACATTATTTGTGTGTGTGTGTGTGTGTATACATATGTATATACACACATTTGGTATATATGTATCAAACACTTGAGATGTGTATGTGTGTATATATATACCTCAGGTGTTTGATATCTACTCTTTCCCAGAAAAAGTTTGTTGACCCCATTCTAGTTTAAACAGTTATAACTGTTTAAAGCCTTTATAAAATACACTAAGCTTGCTTTTTTGTTCTAAAATACTTTCAGATTTTTAAAAAGTTACTCTGTAATCCCAATTAACAGATCCCAATTATTAAGGGTTTTACTGTCTGTACTGGAGCTCTCTTTCTTTGTAAAAGGTCATTAAGAGTGGTTATCAATGATTATTGTATTTTCAAGTTTTTTAGTTTTAAAAACAATCATATAGCAAATTACTGCAATGTAAGTGTTTGGTTGATGAGCATTGCTATTTGTCCCGTTGCACAGTTCTGAAATCCTGCACAATCAGGTAACTAGAATATGGGCGTCAGTATAATGAAGTGAATAAGCTCCCCGGGTTCTAGAATCCAACAGTCCATGCCCTAAAATTTGTTTTCACTGAGATCCTTGGCAAATTGTTCTAACCCTTTGGAACTTTCTTGTCCTCATCTAAAATGGACATATCCTTTAATTTACAGATTACTGCTAGGATTAGAATAAAATCATGTAAATTTTGTCACACAGTGTACACTTTAAAATATGAACTCTCTTCCTAAAATAGAAACTTTAAGAAGCAAACCCTATATTTATACATTTATATTTATATATTACTGTACATATATATTACTTTATATGTTTATATATTGCTTTAGAATTGGGAAGAGCTATAATAATCTTATCCCATCATCCTAATTTTTTCGAAGTAAGAAAATTGAGGCTCAGATTGGTTCTGTGACTTCAACTCACGGTGACAAGACCAGTTAACAATTAAATTAAATTTAGACAAGAAGTAAACTCTCCCTGATTCTCAGTTCATGTTCTTTACAGTATACCATGTACATTTCATTATTTCATGCAAATGAGTAAAATACCTGAGCAGTTAGAGATGAGACTAGAACACAGCACTGAGTTTAGACTTGTATTCTTACTAAAAGAAACCATAAAATAGTAGCATTGCCTCTGCTTTAAGTTAGTTTTGATTCAGACATTCTTAATATATTTTTGTTATTTCTCTTTAAGGAAAAATATTATCTTGAAAGATGTCATACTACACACCTGCATTGGCTTGAAACTTGGTAGCTTGATAAATTGATAAGATAACTGGGTCATATGTTAAGTTTTTTGAAAAACCAACCCAAACATAGATCCTAATAAAAGAATGTTACATATTTCCTTTTAAAGGCTAAAAAGTATTTCTCAGGGCTCTTAAATTACCATATTTTGATACCAAGGGAAAATAAAATCTGGACTTAGAGTCTTGTTTGTACTTAGAGGGTTTTCCGGACAGGAAGGCAGTCTTGATGCAATGCAGTAAGCCACAATACCGGTGGGGCACTACAGGTGAAAACTCTGCAGCTGTACCCCTTCACCGCAATGTATTACAACTGTACGCTGGAATATTTCCTGTACAGAAATAGGGTTTGGTTAACTTTGTTTCCCCAGAGTAGATCACATTCAAATGTTATAAAATCATGATTTCCTGCATTTGAATACTTGTGGTTTCTCAATTGGTTCCAATATTTTAAGGGTTTTTTTTGTCTGACTTCTATTAGTTGAAGATGTATAGAAGCTTTTCTTTTCCTTTTTCAAAATCAACTGAAAAACAGATACATATAAAAAGAAATAATAAACTAAAAACATTTGAGATTGCAAACATATTTGTATGCTGGGTCATAATTAAATGGTGATTTATACTTCGAAGTAGAAACCAAAAAATCAGCAAATATGACTATGAGAATACATTTTTTTAAATATTTTTATTTCTTCATTTCAGGGGGATACAGAGACCGAGAAAGCACAGGCATGGGGAGAGGCAGATAGAGAGGGAAAAGCAGACTCCCCACTGAGCTGGGAGCCTGCCATGGGACTCGATCCCACGACCTGGAGGTCATGACCTGAGCCAAAAGCAGACACCCAACCATCTGAGCCACTCAGGTTCCACCAAAATACATATTTTAATAACTAACTATTGAAAAATATCTCTACTCAGTTGCCTTTGTTCTGAGTAATGAATGTTTCTCCTGTTGTTATTATAAATAACTGATTATAAGAAATGTTCTTCATATTTAGAAGTACATTTAAGTCCAGTCATAATTATAAATAGAAACTTCTTCTGTATTAAGGCAATGCTGGGATTCTTATCGGGTCTTAATGATTATATTGTACATTTACACCAATTTCTACATGTACATTGTCTCTTCGGGTCACCCCTCAATCAACTATTTATTTCATACTCAGACCTTTCTATATTTTAACTATTTACTTACCTACTCTCTTCCAGTCATCAGTTAAGAATTCTGTAACCTATCTCTCATCTTTCCAATACATTCCCCCTGGGGAATATATTTAGTGTTAATATCACTTTGATATTGTTATAAATGGAGTATATACTTTTAATTGGTTAATGAGGTAAAATAACTGTCTATTACAAAATAAGAGTTTCACAGCAATTACTCTTCCAAAAGTTATCAACTAGGAATATTCTAGTGTGAAAAATCTCTGCTCCTCATCACCCCAGGGGTATATGGCAGGAACCATTTGGGAAATTAACTTAATTTTTTTTCTTTAAGATTTCATTTACTTATTTGACACACACAGGGAGAGATTGCAAGTAGGCAGAGAGAGAGCAGGAAGCAGACTCCCTGCCTGGCAGAGAGCCCCATGTGGGGCTTGATCCCAGGACCCTGAGATCATGACCTGAGCCAAAGGCAGAGGCTTAATGCATTGAGCCACCCACATGCCTGGAAAATACTTAACTTAAGGCTGCTTAAGGCAGTGGGTAACAGATAAACTTTTAAGCTAACTAAAAAGTTTAAAAGGAAAAGCTGCAGAATGAAGTGTTTACAGAGGCTTTGAAAAGCTCCAGCAGACACCTGGGAAACCAAAACAGCGCACACATGCTTAGGGCTGTGTGCCTGGCCCAGACTCTGCACATGCACAACACTGACCTGAGAAGGCCCTACACTCACCTCTGGCTAACCTTAAGGCTCTGTGTAAGCAGTAAGGGAAGGCTAAGGCAGAGTCAAAAGACAGCACAAAGAGCATGTGTTGAGACAGCACAAAGAGCAGTTCAGCAGACTTGGGGACTTATTGGTTCTAGACTATTAAGGAACTCTCTAATCGTGAACTGACCACTAAGCTCACCAAGTAGAGACTTCAGTGGCCACATAGGAAAGAAAACATACTTTTTAGAATGGGTTCATAAATGTTACTAGACACAAACCACAATTACAACAAATAGCAATGACAAAAAACCTTGGGCAAGGGAGAGAATATGATTTCCACAGTTGCCACTATTTATTAACAATATAATAATAATACAGTTATGCTCATTAACATAATAAAATTATTATTTTTAATGTCCTATTTTCAATAAGAGCAACAACAAAAAATACTTGGTATGCAAGGAAACAAAGTATGGCCCATATATGGGAAATGCAGTCAGTAGAATCTGTCCCTCAGAATCCCAGATGTTGACCTTGCTAGACAATGACTTTAACCACATATTTTAAATATGTTCAAGAATCCAAAGAAAGCCATGTCTAAGGAACTAAAGGGAACTATGAGAATGACTTTACACCAAATATATCAACAAAGAGATAGATATTATGAAGAAAAAAGAATCAAATAGACATCCCAGAGTAAAAAAGTATAGTAACAGAAATGAAAAATTTACTAGAGGGGCTCAATAGCAGATTTAAGCAGGGAAGAAAGAATTAGTAAGCTTAAAGATAGGTTGGTTGAGGTTATTGAGTCTGAAGAACAGAAAGAAGGAAGAATTAAGACAAATGAACGGAGCCTCAGAGACCTGTGGAATACCATCAGGTGTATCAAGATATGCATGATGGGAATCCTAGAAGGAGAGGAAAGAGAAAGAATATTTGAAGAAATAATGACTGAACACTTCCTAAATTTGATGAAAACGTTAGTGTACACATCCAACAGTTCAGTGAACTCCAAGTAGAATAAAAAGATTTCCACACCAAACCCAATCACACCGTCAAAAGGCAACTTTTTCACTCATCATGTATATATATGATGATCAACAAGATCAGCAAGCAATTTCTCATCAGCAACCATGCAGGCCAGAGGCAGAGAAATAACATATTCAAAGTGCTGAGAGAAAAAATCTAAAGAGAAAACTTTTGCCCAATTAAGTAACTACAAAGACTGGGATAAATGATAGAGATGAAAATGGATTCCACATTCAGACCTCTTCCTAAGAATCCACTTTAAAGAAATGGGGACATGGAAATTGCAAATGACACCTTCTGAGGTGTATTTTTCTTCTTTAAAGGTAATGAGTTGAAGAGCATAAGATTTACAGCCAATAGGTCTGTCTTATTAAATGTGTGTTCTTGAACATGATACCTGACCTCTCTGAGCCATAGTTAACTTATCTATAAAATGGGAATAATATTTTTCTCACTGAGATAGGGTATAAAACAAATCTTTGTAAATTGTAAAGGGCTATTCACAAAGTAGTTTCTTCTGCCACAGCTGCCATCAGAATTATTACGAAAATAGGGGTGATGGTGAAAAAGCAGCTGTTCTTCCCCAAACTCACGTGTTGACGTGGCATCCTGGGAAATCTGCAAATGTAGTGGAAGGAGTAATAAAGATGGTGTGCTCTGCTACAACCGGGCTTTAATAACTTAGTCCTGAAGGAGAGTTCAGCTTCGTACTCGCTAACCAGCCCCACATAGCTACTCTGCCTCTATTTTGTCTGATACAAACCAAAAGGCAGTTGAAGCAAGACTGATAGAATACATCACTTGCTAGATCTCCTCCTCTCTACCAACTCTTTATTATACACATAAATACAGGGAAGGCACTGTCTCTGTATCCTTTCCCTAGGTTGCTTGGTGTGACTGAGTGGGCAAAGGGGCAATGGCCCAGCCTCAGCAGCCCCTGAACAAAGAAATCAGAGCTATTTATCTATGAGGACAGATGGGCACTTGCAACCTTGCTAATAGTCTCGGCAGTGCTATTAAGTAATAAAAACAAATTAAGTGCCAAAATATTCTTTGTACCAGAAATATTTTTAAATAGCCAACATACATGCAAATCTTCCCAAATTAGCCATCAAATGGAAACAAATTGTGGAATAACATTTTAAATGCAAAAGTACATGTGCTCTTACTAACTGGCAGATATACAACCTAAAATATATTCATATGCAAAGACCACATATGCTTAGAGTACGGTTTATTATGTATGGCTGGCTAATTTTTTAGATTCTGTCAAATAATGGATAGGAAAACAAAATGTTATAAAAATATATTTAATCTTGACAGTCATTTGAAATGTACCATGTGTTACATGTGGAATGTTTTCCAGTGAAACCAATTTACTTGTTCCCACTTCCCATGACTCAGTATTAGATATTCAAGCTTTCTAAACTATTTTTTGGCAACCAGACTTTCTTGGAATAGTCCTCTTTCCTTCAAGTTATTCAGCATAGGCATTAATAATAAATCCTCAGTTATAGATATGTAACTAAGATCATTCACATCATCTCTTTCAAACCTAAAAGCACATAATAAAGCTATTTTAAAAGATCACACAAAACAGAACCCAGAGTTATTCCTTGAGAATAATTAATTGCTGCCATATGAAGCACAATATGACTGCATTCAATTTTTAGTTTAATTGTGTTACTACTAACCTAGAGATTAGCTGGGCAAGGTCAATTCCTAACTGAAGGGCAAAGGAAGATTAGTGAGCTAATGAGAAGTTTGCTTAAAGTGGGTGTGATTGCAGAATAAAATGGAAGGGCTCAGTATATAAAACAAGATCTTTGTAGAATAGAAGCCTGGGAAGGTAAAAGTGTTAACTTTTCAGCACCTATCTTCATTCATTAATTTAAAAACTTTATTAAGCATGTACCAGATATCAGGCTTTGTGCTGTGAATTCACTGAAGAAATGCTGGAGTTCTTCAAGAATCCTTCTCAGAGAAAACACACAATGCAAGCCAGACCTCAGGAAGAACAGTAGCCTAACTTTTAGAACCACAACAATTGTCTCTAGCCCTCCTAAATCAGGACTCAGTTCCAACACATGCCTCTCTTCCCTCTCTTCGAGTCACTACCTGAACTAGGAGAGTTATCCCCATTAAAAAAATATGTACACACACACACACACACACACACACACACACACACACATACATATACATACATACATAGAGGAAAAGGAAAAGAGTGCATATGAGGCAGAAGCAGATTCTGCACTGAGCGGGGAACCTGCTGTGGAGATTGATCCCAGAACTCTGCAATTATGACCTGAGCCGAAGGCAGATGCTTAACCAGCTGAATCACCGGGAGTCCCAGAGAATTATCCCCTCTTGTGTAGATACACAGTGATTTGCATCCCTTCTTCCTCCTCTCACCACCCTCCTTCTACCTTCCAAACCCTTCCACTGAACCCTCTGGAACACTTGATTAGAGAACTGCCCTAAACCTCAATCTCTTCTTTAGGCATTTCCCCTGCCCCTCTACCTTAGATAGAAATCTTGCCGTCCCCTGGGTCTCTGTGCACCATTGTAACCCTCTGAGGTGGAGACTTCCTTCCCTCACCTCTTTTTTACCTCAAGGGCCAGAGGTAAGATGTGCTTACTCACCAATGCCACTTGCCTTTACTCTTAGACCATTCTATAAAATCTCCCTGCTCCTTTGAGACTCATCCGTCTAATTGTCCTCCCCACCCCCTCTTTTGTTGTCATCTATTAATGTTTTGGTCACTCTCCATAATTCTTGGAAGTCTGTAACCATGGTTTCTTTTTTTTTTTCCTTTCAAGTTTTTATTTAAATTCTAGTTTAGTTAACATATAGTGTAATATTCATTTCAGGAATAGAATTTAGTGATTCATCACTTACGTACAACACCCAATGCTCATTACAAGTGCCCCACTCAGTACCCATCACTCATTTAGCCCATTGCCGCCCCCCCCGATTTCATCATCCTTGCAGGTAACCCAGCCAACAACAAGCCCCAGACCTTGTCATCATCCCAAACTGTTCTGCCTCCTCAGTCACTCATTCCAGCATCTCATCTCACTTGTGGTCTATCTCTCCAGCCTACTCACTCAGCAAGCTCCACTATGGTCATTTGTTAAACTATATATAAACCTGTAAAAACCTTATAGAACCCTATCCCTTCTTTCTCATTGTCCATCAGCTCACTGTTCTCTCAAACCCTTTTAACAGTTTATATTCTTAATTCATCATTTAAAACACCCTCTTGCAGATAAGTACCCTGACCTTTGATGTTCTGTCTTTCCATTACTCTCTCCTGACAAAAGGCGAAGACTGGACAGACCTCAAGCTGTGTATCAACACATTAACTCCGTCTCCTACTCTTCAGGATAGCCAACTCCTCACTCCAGATTTCCACTTGAGTAGCTCATCGCTACCTCTAACTCGGCTTGCTTAACAATGAACTCATGATCTCCCCTCCTGTGCCCCATATAGGCCACAAACCTACTCCCCAGTGGGACGGATCAGTCTTACCCAACTTAGTAAATGACCTCAGCATCCACACAGTTGCTTGGGCCAGAAACCTGGGAGTCATCCTTGACATCTGCCTCTCCTTATATCTAGTCACTCGATAAATTTTTATGTCCCAAGAATCTCCTACATGTCACTCTGCTGCCACCAACCACACTCTCGGTGTAGACCAGTGTACTCGCTTCCTGTCTGGTCCTTTCACATCCAGGCTTGTCCCTTTTTAATCCATTCTCTATACAGTATCCAGAAGCTTTTAAAATAAATATGCATTTGGCCTATTACTTGTTTGCTTAAAACCCTTAAAAGCTATCCCATTGATGTGAAGGTAAAGGCAGAAATCCTTAACATGGCCCAAAAACAATAGTTGTTTTTTTTTTTAACCTGCATTTCACAAATGAGGGAACTGAGGCTCAGAGTCATTAAGTTGCTCAAGTTATAGAGCAGTAACATAAAGATTTCATCTTAGGGGAATGTCATACTAGAAAGAGGTTTTTATGAGAGAAATAAAATACAAAGATTCTATCTGTATGGTTTATTTTATGGCTCAACGTGTATGTGAATGGACAATTGACTAAAATTACCTTTAAAATACTAGTTGTATTCATTTTACCTTTCCATCAGAAGTTTTGAAGACAAATACATCCTTACAGTGAGGGAAGGGATCAAATACGCTCTTGCAAATGTATTTACAGACATACAATTTAGTAAGAGTTTTTTCAACAAAAGTGTATTTGGAGTAAATTTATTAATACCCCTTCGTTAACCAAGGAAAATAGGGTGTATAAAGGAAAATCCTAACAAACACATGGCTGATATATTTAGGGATTTATTTCTATAGTAGTTTTCTATTGTTTTCTGAATTTTCAGAGTTGTGTGTGTAATGTTCAAATTGAAGTATGTAACTACAGAGCCAGCCTCACACAAAGTTGTGAACGAAATAAAGCTTGTCTTTGGCTCTCTTCCAGATCTCTCTTTTTGAACTCTTCGTAACTCCTCCTTCCCTAAGTGCCAGTGTTGGTACAGTCCACTCTTATTGCCCTTAAACTGCCTCATGGCTTCCCACAATGGTTCCCAGCTTGGATTGCCTTTTATTATGGACCTATTCCAACCCTCGCCTTGCACATCAAAACTTACTAGAATTTTTTTCCTTAAAGCCCCACTCTGCTTTCCAATGTGACAGCCAATTTTCATAAGCTATTATATATTAATTTTAATAGAGAACTTCTGGAGACAATACCAGAAACCAGTCTTTTCTTTTCCCTTTACTTTCTGTGTGTAACCTCTCTACCAAGAAGATGGTTTTGAACTTTACATTTTATCATTTGCATTACAAAAAACAATAGGTTTTTAAAGATGCTTTTTCTAAACTCATTTGCCCTCTCTCACATCTTACCCCCTCCCCACATATTATTCACCTCTGGTTATGACTGTCCCAAACCAAAGGACTGATTCATTGGCAGTGACTGGCAGTCCGGAGGGGAGATAAGAAATGAGATGGTCCTTTATCTCTCAAGTCATAGCCAACATGAAGGGCCACATTTTAATAGGTGTGCAGCAGAAAACTGTAATGAACTATGATTACAGTGTTCCTAAGTACCCCAGTTCAAGGCTTATTATTTTCTTCTCATAAGCCCAACCCATCGTTAAGAAATCTGGCAAGTAAGACCCTTAATCACAACCTCGCAGCTCCTGGTAAAGACAACCAAGCTTCAGAAGTATTCTTTGAGCATGAGAAGGATAAATAATTTATGGATAACATTTTTTAAGCTTTTACTGTGTGGTATTATGTGAGATGCTTTGTCTCTTTTGATTCTCACAATTCCTGAGACAGTTCTGTTACTCTCTCCTTTTTAGAAATAAAGAAACTGATACTGGAGAATTAATTGGCCCAAGAACTCATAGCTAATGGAGCTATAAATTGAATCCTATTAGGTCTGACTCCAAAGTTTATGCTTTCATCTTCTGTACTTGGTTGTGGAGAATTTTTAACGTGCCAGAGAAGGACTGAATCACCCACTGTGGATCTATTCATTCATTCATTCATTCATTCATTCATGAATTATTTATTCATTCAGCAACTTTCTTTTTGAACATTCACTGTATACACTTTGCCAGGTGCTATGAAAATCCAAAGCTCAGCCAAATGGAAATCATTCCCTCAAGGAATGTGCCTACCAGGAAAGATGTCATGTATAGAAATAACTATAACATGAGGTATACAGTGATAAGAGCTCTGAAACAGATTCCCTTTTAAAAGACTATTAGAGTTCAGAAAAAGGAGAGCATTTCTCCATCTGGGAGGGGAAAAAGCTCAGAGAAAGGCGGTATTTCATTTGGACCTTGATAGATGGGAAGGATTTAAATATGAGACAATGAGAAATAAAGGAATGTGCAGGTATTTTAGGCTGAGAGAGAATATAGGAACAATGACCCAGAAAGGGGAAAGTTAGAAAAAAGTATATCATGGAAAGCAAGAAGGGAGAGAATTTTAAGAAATGGTGGGTAGAAGTGGATTACTATGAATGTGTTACCTGTCTTCATCACTAAACAGCATACGTTTCTATTCCACCCCCCTGTAGGTGTCTTATGCATATCCTTTTTGTTCCCTTTTGTCCCAGTAAACATCTCTCCATACACAGATGCTCAAGTCCCTCTTTAAAGAAAAAAATTTTTAGGGGTGGGGTGGTAAAATTTATTCCCATCGAAAGATTAGGAATCACTTATTTAGAAAAGAAAAGGAGAAATCTATTCATTCAGTAAGCTTCTGTTAAGATCCTATTATGTCGGCGGCGGGCAAGGACACTGCTCTCTCAACTTCGCTATGCCGCCCAAGGATGACAAGAAGAAGAAAGATGCTGGAAAGTCGGCCAAAAAAGACAAAGACCCAGTGAACAAATCTGGGGGCAAGGTCAAAAAGAAGAAGTGGTCCAAAGGCAAAGTTCGGGACAAGCTCAATAATTTGGTCTTGTTTGACAAAGTGACATATGACAAACTCTGTAAAGAAGTTCCCAACTATAAGTTTATAACTCCAGCTGTTGTTTCTGAGAGACTGACAATTCGAGGTTCCCTGGCCAGGGCAGCCCTTCAGGAGCTTCTTAGTAAAGGACTTATTAAACTGGTTTCAAAGCACAGAGCTCAAGTAATTTATACCAGAAACACCAAGGGTGGAGATGCCCCAGCCTCTGGTGAAGATGCATAAACAAGATCCCACAAACTGTGCATTTTGGAAAATAAAACTTTATTAAATAAATAAATTTAAAAAAGATCCTATTATGTCCCAGAAACTGTTAGGTGCTGAGAAAACTTTTTTGTGTAATATGTCATTTTTGTGTCAAGAATCTCGGAGTCATCTAAAGGAGACAAACATGTAAATAGGGAATTGCAACGTGTGACGAGTTTTATGATAGAGGAGCGTATTAGATACAGAAGTGACACAGAGGAGGCAACAATCAGCTCTGAGGATGATAATTAGGGAATGCTTCTGAAAGAAAAAACACACCTGAGTCCAGTCCTTTTTTTTTTTTAAGACATAGGAATAACCCACGTGTTCTATTTTAAAGCTTTTTCTTTTAATTTAGTGATGTATCTTGGATGTCTTTTGTGTTAGCATATATAGATATTACTTATTCATTTTAGTGGTTATATGGTAGTCTGTTCTATAGATCTGCATGTGATATTCCACTAAACCCCTATTAATGGATATTTGAGTCATCTCTAATTTCTTATTAATACACCCAGTGCTGAAATAAATACGCACTTGCATAAAATCTCTATAAATAAATTCTTAGACATATACTTCCAGACATTTAATAGATACTGCCAAATTACCCTCCAAAAATATTGGGGGGAAATGTTTTTTCCCATATGTGCAGAAATTGGAACTGTCAGTCTTTTAAAACTGCTAGAGTAGGGGTGCCTGGGTGATTCAGTTGGTTAAGTGACTGCCTTTGGCTCAGGTCATGATCCCGGAGACCCAGGATCGAGCCCCACATCAGGCTCCCTGCTCCGTCGGAAGCCTGCTTCTCCCTCTCTCACTCCCCCTGCTTGTGTTCCCTCTCTGTTTTTCTCACTGTCAAATAAATAAATAAAATCTTAAAAAAAAAAAAACCTGGAGTAATAAATAAAAAATACTATGTTATTCATTTGAATTTAAGTATTAATAAAGTTGAGTATCTTTTCATGCTTGCTGGCCAGTTACTTTTCTTTTTCTCTGAACTGATTGGTGTCAGAGTCTGCGATTTTACCATGTACAAGCTAATAAATCAGCCTGTTAGTGTTTCGTGGCTGCTGGCAGATGACATAGGTACTCATGGGTCAGAAACAAAGAGCATTATTACTCTGGGCACAATAGGAGCGTCCTGTTTGCACTGGTTCCTCTTGCCCCCGGGTCCCATGAGGGCAATGCAGCAAGGCCCCCAGGCGGATGGTAGGCATGCGGTGGCTATGTAGCACAGCCGAGGAACGCGGAGCTTGTCAAATCCACCCTTTTTTTTTATTTTATTTTTTTTTTATTGTTACTAAAAAAATTTTTTTTTTCCAGTGTTCCAAGATTCACTCCCCATTCCCCACACCCAGTGCTCCATGCTTTAGGTGTCCCCAGTACCCACCACCAGGCTCTCCCATCCCTCCACCCCCCTCCCTCCAAGTCCCTCAGTTTGTTTCTGTGTCCAAAGTCTTTGTTGTTTCGTTTCCCTCCCTAGATTACCCTAGTTCCCATTTACTTTCCTTCTCCCACTGTCCTCCAGTTTACCCCTCACGCACCACAAGTAAGTGAAACCACGCGATACTTGACTTTCTCTTCTTGGCTTATTTCACTCAGCATCATCTCCTCCAGTCCAGTCCATGTTTCTACAAAAGTTGGATATTCGTCCTTTCTGATGGAGGCATAGTACTCCATTGTATATATGTACCACATCTTCTTTATCCATTCATCTGTTGATGGGCACCTTGGCTCTTTCCACAGTTTGGCGATTGTGGCCATTGTTGCAATGAACATTGGGGTGCATATGGCCCTTCTTTTCACTACATCCGTATCTTTGGGGTAAATGCCCAGTAGTGCAATTGCAGGGTCATAGGGTAGCTCTATCTTTAATTTTTTAAGGAATCTCCACACTGTTCTCCAAAGCGGCTGCACCAGTTTACATTCCCACCAACAGTGTAAGAGGGTTCCCCTTTCTCCGCAGCCTCTCCAACACTTGTTGTTTCCTGTCTTGTTAATTCTGGCCATTCGGACTGGTGTAAGGTGGTAT
>PITA01004016.1:113746-129894 GCA_004023965.1 Spilogale gracilis
AGAAGTGCCTCTTCATGTCTCTTGCCCATTTTTTGATGTGTTCATCTTCTTTTTGGGTGTTGAGTTTGAGTAGTTCTTTATAGATCTTGGATACCAGCCCTTTGTCTGTAGTGTCATTTGCAAATATCTTCTCCCATTCTGTGGGTTGCCTCTTTGTTTTGTTGATTGTTTCCTTTGCTGTACAGAAGCTTTTTATTTGGATGAAATCCCAGAAGTTCATTTTCGCTTTTGTCTCCTTTGCCTTTGGAGATGTGTCTTGAAAGAAGTTGCTGTGGCTGATGTCAAAGAGGTTACTGGCTATGTTCCCTTCCAGGATTTTGATGGATTCCTGCCTCACGTTGAGGTCTTTCATCCATTTTGAGTGCTTTTGTGTGTGGTTAAGAGAATGGTCTAGTTTCATTCTTCTAAATGTAGCTGTCCAATTTTCCCAGCACCATTTATTGAAGAGACTGTCCTTTTTCCACTGGTTATTTTTTCCTGCTTTGTCAAAGATGATTTGACCATAGATTTGTGGGTCCATATGTGGGCTCTCCGCTCTGTTCCATTGGTCTATTTCTCTGTGTTTGTGCCAGTACCATGCTGTCTTGGTAATCACAGCTTTGTAATAAAGCCTGAAGTCAGGTAATGAGATGCCCCCAGCTTTGCTTTTCTTCTTCAGCAATTCCTTAGCGATTCGGGGTCTTTTTTGTTTCCATATAAATTTTAGGATTGTTTTGTTCTAACGTTTTGAAGAATGTTGGTGGAATTTTGATCGGAATGGTATTGAAAGTGTAGATTGCTCTGGGCAGTATAGACATTTTGACAATGTTTATTCTTCCGATCCATGAGCATGGAATGCTCTTCCATCTTTTGTGTCTTCTTCAATTTCTTTCATGAGTGTTCTGTAGTTCCTCAAGTACAGATCCTTGACTTCTTTGGTTAGGTTTATTCCTAAGTATCTTATAGTTTTTGGTGCTATAGTAAATGGAATCTATTCTCTGATTTCCCTTTCTATTTTTTCGTTGTTAGTGTATAAGAATGCAACTGATTTTGTATCCTGCCACATTACCAAATTGTTGTATGAGATCTAGTAGTTTGGGGGTAGAGTCTTTTGGGGTTTTCCACATATAGTATCATGTCATTAGCAAGGAGAGAGAGTTTGACTTCCTCTTTGCCAAGCTGGATAACCTTTTATTTCTTTCTGTTGTCTGATTGCTGTTGCTAGGACTTCTTTCTCATTACACCTTAAAGAACTGGAAAATCAACAAAAAATTAAACCAACCCTCCACACAAAGCGGGAAATAATAAGGATTAGAGCAGAGATGAAAGAATCAGAAACTAGAGATACAGTAGAACGCATCAACGATACTATAAGCTGGTTCTTTAAAAGAATCAATAAGATCGATAAACCATTGACCAAACTAACCCAAAGAAAAGGGAGAAGACCCAAATTAACAAAATCATGAATGAAAGGGGAGAGATCACAACTAATACCAAGGAAATAGAAACAGTCATCAAAAATTACTATCAACAATTATATGCCAATATATTTAACAACCTAGAAGAGAGGATACATTCCTAGAAACCTATAAGCTCCCAAGACTGAAACAGGAAGACATTGACAATCTGAATAGACCTATATCTAGTAACGAGATCGAAGCAGTGATCAAAAACCTCCCCAAAAACAAGAGTCCAGGCCCAGATGGATTCCCTGGGGAATTCTACCAAACATTCCAAGAAGAAATAACACCTATTCTCCTGAAGCTCTTTCAAAAAATAGAAACGGAAGGAAAACTTCCAGACTCTTTCTATGAAGCCAGCATCACTCTAATCCCCAAACCAGACAAAGACCCCATCAAAAAGGAGAACCTCAGACCAATATCGCTGATGAATACGGATGCCAAGATTCTCAACAAGATCCTTGCCAACAGGATCCAACAATACATTAAAAAGATTATCCATCATGACCAGGTGGGTTTTATCCCAGGGATGCAGGGGTGGTTTAACACTCGCAAAACAATCAACGTGATAGTACAAATCAATAAGAGAAGAGAGAAAAACCACATGGTACTCTCAATTGATGCTGAAAAGGCATTTGACAAAATGCAACATCCGTTTCTGATCAAAACTCTTCAAAGTATAGGGATAGAGGGAACATTTCTCAACCTCATAAAATCTATCTATGAAAAACCCACAGCGAATATCATCCTCAATGGGGAAAAACTGACAGCCTTTCCTCTGAGATCAGGAACAAGGCAAGGATGCCCACTCTCCCCACTACTATTCAACATACTGTTTTTCAACATTTTGACTATGATGTGCCTTAGTGTCTGTTTTGTTTGTTTTTTGTTTTTGTTTTTGTTCTGTGTGTGTTTCACTTTATTCTGTTTGGACTTTATTGGATTTTTAGTTGGGTATTAATATAATCATTTCAGCTTTTTAAAAAAACTGGTACATATCTTTCTCCATACTTCAAGTTTTAGTCTATTTAACTCTTTATGTTAAAAGTTTTTTTCTTTTGGGCAGCATATAGTTAGATAATGTGTATTTTTTTAATCCAAACTGATGATCTCTGTCATTTATGTAGAGTGATTGACAATTTACATTTTTTTTTTAGATTTTTATTTATTTGACAGAGAGAAACACAGCCAGAGAGGGAACACAAGCAGGGGGAGTGAGAGAGGGAGAAGCAGGCCCCCTGCAGAGCAGGGAGCCTGATGTGGGGCTCGATCCCGGGTCTCCGGGATCATGACCTGAGCTGAAGGCAGTCGCTTAACCAACTGAGCCACCCAGGTGCCCCAGACAATTTACATTTAATGTCATTATTGATATGTTTGGATTTAAATCTAAAACCTTGATGTTTCTTTTGTATGTGTCCAATTTATTCTTTATTGCCTTTTGACCCCTTTCTTTTATTTCCTTTTACATTAAATATTCATTTTATTTTACTGGTTTATTAGCTATAACTCTGTGGACAGCCATGGATGGGTCCAACATACCCACACACTGTAATCATAGTTTTTCTCGGTGAATCCATGAGACTTTCAAGGTCTCCAGGGTCAGGCAGTACTAAAGTAGCTTGTGGAGTAGTGGAGGTAAGGTGCCAGCACTGGGAGCAGGGTTCAGTAGGGACAGGATGACTTTTTAGAACCTGTAGAATGTAGTGGCTGTTCCCACTGAGGTTCCCAATTCTTGCAGTGACTACAATCATGTCTATAAAATTGTAGCTGCAAGGGGAGGCCAGCTCAGAGACACATACCCAAATAAAATATGGTCAGTCTGTGTGTTCTCTCCTGAGGGTGCAACACTATTCTCACTTCAGTGATCTGTATACCTTTATCTGAAGTAAGAGTATAATATTTTTCTTTTTCATTAAAAAATAAGAATACTCTATTGTTTCAACAGCAACTACTGAAACAGTTATCCTTTTACTTCATTTGTTATAGATTTAGGTCCACTTACAGGTTCTCGATTATGTTCCATTGGTTTATTTTCCTGACCCTGGCACCAATACTAAAGTCACTTAAATTTATAGCATTAAAATAAATTTTGATCCCTTTCAGACAAATTCTCCAACTTTGTTCTTGTCGTTCAAAAGGACAATTTTGAATTGTAATTTTGAATGTTTTTCATTCATTTAAATTTTAGAATATTTGTAAACTATTCTCCTCACCAGAATATATTAGTATTAGGATTTGATTACATCAAATATCTTAATTTGTGTTGTTTTACTATCTTTGAAATATTATCTTTCAATCCATGGGATGCCATATTTATATATTTATATCTTCATCAATATCTTTGCATAAAGTCCCATGTTTCTCTATTAAATCTTATATGTCTTTTGATAGATTTTTGATACAATTATAAATTATAAGTTTTAAAAATTTACTTTCTACTTGTTACAAAAATATGGAAAATTAACTGGTTGTTTATATCTGTTTTGTATTAAGATCTCTTTTGTTATTCCTTAATTAATCCTAAGAATGTCTATGTATACATTTCAGACTTTCTTCCTACCTTACTTACATACTCTTTTATACACATGCACACACATAGTGACAGAAAATGGACAGCAAACTTTATGTTTAAAGGTGAAAATGTGGGGTGCCTGGGTGGCTCAGTTGGTTAAGCGACTGCCTTTGGCTCAGGCCATGATCCCGGAGACCCGGAATCGAGTCCCACATCGGGCTCTCTGCTCAGTGGGAAGCCTGCTTCTCCCTCTCTCACTCCCCCTGCTTGTGTTCCCTCTCTGGCTATGTTTCTCTCTGTCAAATAAATAAAATCTTAAAAAAAAAAGGTGAAAATGTTATAAATTTCCCTTGGATAGTAAGAAAAGACAAGACCCCCATATCATTACTTAAATTCAGTATTATTTAACTACTATATCAAGGAGAGAAATTTGACAAAAGACATAAAATTTGGAAAACATTATACCATAATATTTAATTTTCTTATTTCCTGAAACACTTTTAAGAAAGGCAGTTAAAAGATTGTTTTCTTAACCTCTGGAAAAAAACTGGGTGTCTTCTTTATTGATTTTCAGCAACAGTTGAGAAGACACACGTATAATAGAAAGAAACTGCCATAGGGTCAATGACTTTAATAATAGATTCTGAATGGGGGAGACTATCAATATGTTAAAAGAGTTTCAATGGGGTTTTTGTGTGTGCTTATCTCAATTATGAATATACAGTCACAGATTCAAAATTCATTTGATGTCATCTATGGTTGTTGCATTATTTTATTTCCTTGTTATTTGAAAAGAAATTGAAAGTGCAAGACATTGGGTTGACAGTTCTTTATTTGTTGTGTTATTTTTCTATAAAACTAGCAGGGACAAAATGAAACTGCTCTCTTTCCAATAAGTTCACTTCAACTGTCAGTGAGGAAGTACAAGAATACTTGAAAGATTTTCATTCTGTGAAAAGGAATCAAAGGAGAGAATTTAGTCTACATATGCACTTTGACAAACTGGATTATTTGAATAAATAATTAGTCTCATAATTATTTTCATTCATTGTGTGACAGATATTGGACTCTGTGTAGCAGATCTATATAGGTCATCAAGTTCTTGTGACCTACCAGAGGAAACTGGAATTTAAATAAATCCACCATTCTATTAGATTAAAAAGATTTTTGGTACAACTCTTTTGTAAAAATTTATTAACCTTTTGGGAAATGTAAGCTGCATAGTGTAGGTCCAATTATTGTTCATAGAAGCTTTCTAATATTTGATAATATTTAAAAAGTCCAAACTTATTTTTCATAGTATTTTCACTTAATGATTGATTGATACAAAAATACGGATTGGAAGGGGCACATGGACCTCAATGTTTATAGAAGCTTTATGAAGAATAGCCAAAGTATGAAAAGAGCCCAGATGTCCATCAACAGATGAATGAATAAAAATGTGGTATATGTGCAATAGAATATTACTCACTCATCAAAAAGAATGATATCTTGCCTTTACAATAATGTGGATGGAGCTTGAGTGTATTATGCTAAACAAAATAAGTCAGAGAAAACAATTATCATATGATTTCACTCATATGTATAATTTAAGAAACAAAACAGAAGAACATTAGAGAAGGAAGATGGGGGAGAAAAGGATAGGGAGGCAAACTGTAAGAGTCTCTTAACTCTAGAGAACAAACTGAGCGCAGGTAGGTGGGGGGTGAGATAAATGGGTGATGGATATTAAGGAGAGTACTTATTGCGATGAGCACTGGGTGTTAATGTAAGTCATGGGTCACTAGATTCTACTCCTAAAAACAGTATAACATTATATGTTACCTAACTAGAATTTAAATAAAAGCTTGAAAAAAAAAAACACTGCAATAGGAATGGACCCATAAATGCAGCAAATGCAGAAATGCAAATGGTTGTCAGAGGGGAGTTGTGGGAGATGGGCAAAATGGGTAAATTTACTGGGAGGTATAGGCTTCAACTTATAGAATGAATAAGTCAGGGAGATAAAAGGTACAGCATAAGAAGTACATTCAATGATAGTCCACTAACACTGGATGGTGATAGATGATAGCTACCCTTGATGTGAGCACAACATAATGTATACACTCATCAAGTCAGTATGTTGTACACCTGAGAGTAATGTGACATTTTGTGTCAACAGTACTTCAATTTTAAAAAGAGGCAGAAAAAGCAAATACTGCAGTAAACATTTATGTTTACATGTATGTGTGTTTTCTTAAACAAGTAAATAAATAAAATACATTCTTAGGAATGAAATAGCTAAGTCAAAATCTGTGTGCTGTTTTTATTTTGATAGTGTAAAATAGATGCTGCAGGCTCTTCATTTCTGTTTGAGATGGAAGCCTCTAGAGCTGAGCAAAAAGTTTTCACTCTCTGAACCTTTTCTTTCTATGGATGTCCTCCTATGTGTTCTTCTTTTTTCCTTTGGTAGCCCCATCTCAGTTCTTTGGAATTGCTATCATATATTTAGAATGGAATGATACCAACATTCTACTATAGCAGTGAATATATGAGGTGGAAGATGCCTCCTTTCCCAAATCTATCTCGTCATTTTATTCTCCCTTTGAATATCCTGCCCAAATGTGCAAATATAGATGAATTCTCTTTAGTGAAGGTTATGAGCCTTTTTAAAAAATAAATAAATAAATTGCAATACAGGAAAGAAAATGGTCAAGCTGATACTCTTAGATTTGTCCTGAAGTTTTGTTTCAATAACCTCTTAGTCCAAAGTTTAACTCATAATTTTATGGGAAAAAATGGCTCATCATCACAGGAAGAAATTAATTTTCTCAGATATGTCTTTTTTCTCCCTGCCTCATCCATGTGCATTACTCCAAACCTGAGTTATTATTTATGGAGCAGCACCTTCCAGAGCTACTCTGGGTAGTAAACATAACATACTAACAATCTGGTCCCTGTCACAGACCACAGAAGTATTCAAGGCCAAGGCCAGAGGTTATGCTAGGTTCCTTCATTCAGAAAAGAAGTATCTTAAGACTTAGAAAACCTAACTAGAAGGTTAATCATCAGTGCTCTTGGTTTTCAAAGTAAGCAGAACA
Source organism: Spilogale gracilis (assembly GCA_004023965.1). Classification (NCBI taxonomy): domain Eukaryota; kingdom Metazoa; phylum Chordata; class Mammalia; order Carnivora; family Mephitidae; genus Spilogale; species Spilogale gracilis. The sequence goes on from PITA01004016.1 coordinate 120,778, forward strand.
AGAACAAACCTGGAAGCAGAGCTCAAGAAAATCCAAGAAATATGTTGGCTAATGGAATTTAAATTAAAAAAAAAAAAAGAAAGAAAGAAAGTGCAAGAAACTTGAGAGAGAAAATGATTGGAACCCAAGGAATGGAAAGACATGTGTGAAGGTAGAGACCAATCTGCAGTTTGAACATCACTCAGCAAAAAGAATATTCTACACAATCAGGAAATGTTTCCACAGTCTTCAGATAAGAGAATCCTTCCAGATCTCTGTACATCCTAATGTGTATGTTAATAAAAGAAAGAGATAAAGCAATCAAGACAAGGACTGACTGGGTATAGAAGGAAGATGAACTCTCTGTCATCATTCCTATATACAGTCTTTTAGAGCCATGCTGGTGTGGTGACTTCAATGGGAGCTATCAATTAGGAAGAAATGTGGAAGATGGAACTTCCAAGGGTCCCCCCGACAAGGGAAGTCATGATGGCACAGGTCATGCTTCCAAGGTATCTTGAGCAAACACAGAACAGAAGAGAGGAGTCAAGCCAGTGATATTGGGAGACTTGGGTCCCTCAAAGGCAGGGCATTGTTGGGGACTTCACAAAGCTGTGGAAAGCAGCACTGTGAATGAGAGGTAGTCAGTAACTGTTCTCTACTGCCACTTCTGATTCCCAAGTTCTTCATGTGTAGTAGATGCAGATCTTCGGACTCTGGAGTTGATACTGAACAGAAGGCCTAGGGTTGTTAAAGCTGTCTGATGGCCAGGGGCATACCAGTTTGGCTCCTTGTGGGGACCCAGTCTGGGGAGCTGGGTACCAGTTCCAGTGTCAGCAGTAATAAGATCTTGTGAGAGGGGGACATTACAACCATAAACTTGATGCAGAAGTTATATGCCTGTTATAAAAACAGTACTAATAAAATCATAGAAATATATTTTACATTAATTTTACAAAGTTTTGATATGCAGTCCTCTTGCATCCGTTTCTAATGGCAGATTTAAATCTTAGATAAGAAGTTAATATGGAATCTATGAACTGTGAAGACATTTCTATGAAAGATAAACTAATATGGTCTAGGTCATTTTCCAAGAAGCAAATGACTTAAAGCATAAAGTAGTGTTTTCTAAACTGAAGGCGGCTCCTTGCTACTTGGTAATGAAATTAATTTAGTAAGCCAAATATAATTTAAAAATTACATTAGGAAATACCACAGCTTTACATTTTTTATGCACAAATATAGAATGTACATATCTGTTTACTGAGACATGAAGTGATCTGTTTACTGAGACATGAAGTGAAATACACATCTTTGAATCATGGCCATAAAGGTTGAGTATCACAGATTGAAAATATGTGCTAAGTAATTTTTTTTGGACTTAGTTCTCCACCTGACCAACAGACTTAATTAGATTTATTAGTTGTGATTTAGTACAGGCATCAACAAATATCTACTTACTTGTTTATAAATATCATAAACAAGTAGGCCAATTCTTGTAGGTTCTTCTCATTTCTAGGGTTCATAGCTAAGGCAAAGTAAAATTTTCTTTATTGTTTTTGCCCCTTAAATTGTGGATATCCAAGGGAAAAGGCATAAACTTTCTGAGGAGGAGAAAAACTGCCTTAATGTTGACTTAAATTTCAAATTGCTATGTAAATAAGATTGAAGCATGAGCACATGAAATTTATAAATTAATTATTTAGAAGCTTTGAAATCAGAACAACAGAAAACTTTAAACACAAGAAAATTAGAGGCATAGATTTGTTTAGATTTAATTTTAATTATAAACACAGACAAAAATAACATTGCCCTTATTTTTTCCCTGAAAATTGTTGGCATTTCAAAGCCATCATGTAATTTGCCAACATTTTGCTATTAACTACACATAGGAAAAAAAAAGTACAATTTTCCCATAAGAACAGTATTTTCTTTAAAGAGGACTAGGAATTAGCATATTATAATCCTCAGACTTGTGATATGTTTTATTACACTACAAGACAAATGTACTTATTTTATGGTTGAGGGAGCCCATTAATTAAAACTGTCTTATAAATCCTCCAAACTCTTGCCTGCAGAAAACAGAGCATCTGTCTTACTCAAAAACAAGAAATCTGGCTCTGAAATACACATTGCTATTAGGTTATTCAATAGAGAAAAGTGATTTTCTCTCACCTCCCACCTTACTTTAAGCAGTATGAACTAGGAAAAAATGTTAATATTTAAATTCTAACTTAAGCTTTTCCTCCCATTTCAAATAGACGTTTTATGGTAATAATTACCTTTGAATGTTGGGCTAAGGTGTTTAAAGCCAAAGTTATTCAAATGAAATAAAAATTACAATTTTGCAAAGAGAGCTCTTGGCAAGGCTATTAATCAAGTGGAAACAAAGAACTTGGAACATATGACAAATTAAGAACTAAGATTTAATATGCAAATCTTAAGTTATGAGAAATATTTATGTTAAATGTTATTTAGAAACTAAAAGATTTTGGGTGCCTGGATAGCTCAGTCTGTTAGGCGTCTGCCTTTGGTTCAGGTCATGGTCCCAGGGTTCTGGGATTGAGCCCTGCGTCAGGCTCCCTGCTCAGTGAGGAGTCTGCTTCTCCCTCTGCCTTTGTTCCTCCCCCTTGCTTGTGCTCTCTCTCCCTCTCTCTCTCTTTCTCTCTCTCTCTCTCTCTCTCTCTCTGTGTGTGTCTCTCAAATAAATAAATAAAATCTTAAAACAAAAAAGAAACCAAAAGTTTTAATATTCCAATTTATAGACAGAGATCAAGTAAAGTAGTGATGGTAACTCACTTTACTGAAGTTTCACAGGAGAGAATTTCTGATATGTGACTTTCTAAGATCTAAACAAATCATACAGAATCTTATAGCTTGAAGTACCTTAGAGGTGTTAGGCACAGTGTTGTCTCAACTCTGGCTACCAATGGGAATCAAATGGAGAGAAGAAAAAAATGCAGATAGCTGGACCTCACCTCCAGAAAGTTCATTTTATTGGTCTGGAATTGGGGTGGGCATTGGTATTTCTATTTATAAAGCTCCCCAGATCATGCTAATGAGCAGCCTAGATGGAGCAAAGTTGGGGATTCCCAAACCTGAGTCAGCCAGCTGGTGCCTGTGCAAGACTACATTTCAGCTATTCATGAGAAAATGAGAAATATAAGGTTGGTGGAGTGACCTCTGAACTGGAAGGACCATGAGGACTATGTGAAGTATGAACACAAAGGGACCAGGATTCTCTACTATAAAAGAAATTGTTCTATAACTAACCCATTGGGTTTGCTCACTCATTCACTTAGCAAAATTATCTTGAGTGTCTAAAATGTTTGTCATTTTGTTAGGTACAGGGGATACTGGGAGAATAAGAAGGGGGTCTCAATCCTTGAGGCGTGTCCAATGGAGAAGACTGATACTAAAAAATAGATTGTAATTATGGTAAGTGCTACTGAAAGAAAGAGAGGAAGGGAGGGTGAGAAAGAGAGAGAGAGAGAAAAAAGAAAGAAAGAAGAAAATAACAAGAGCAGAGAAGATTTTTGGAGTATATTACAGTGAAACCAACCTGGAATTTCTAACCCATAGAATTAGAAAATAAATTTCAAAGGGTAGACATTTACCAGGAAGTGGTCTTAGGGTGGTTTGTTTATCCTTTGATTTATTTAGTTAATTTAGCAAGCATCCCAGCAGTATTTCTAGGTTGAATCTAATTATTCCAAGAATGTCATCATTTTCAGCAAAATAAATTCAATTCTTTATTCACTGAGCAACTAATGAAGCGTTGTTTTCCCATATTGTAAAAGTGAAAGTGTTACAAATTGATTTCAGTAATAGTTAAGGTTCTTTTGTTATAAGCAACATAAATTATCTTTGACTAATTTAACCAAAAACAAAACTAACCACCTAAACAAAAACTCACGGGTTATTACTGGAATATTCCTGTAAACATTTACCCTGAAGCAATCAAAGAGGACTTCAAGGCCAGTTATCTATTAAGGTTAATGCAGGAGCTTGCAAACACCAGATTCAGACGGAAGCACAGAAGCGGAAAGGCAGAGGAGGTAAAGCTAGGAGGCAGGTGCAGATGGAGGAAATTGAGTGTAGAAAGGACAACTGGAAGATTTCTATTGTTGGTTAGGTAGATGGAGCTAGTAAAAGAAACTGCCTAGCGGAAAACTGTGCTGTGAGTCGACTCAAGTCCATAGTCCCTTAACAGCTGCAGATGAATTTCCTGTGATATAAACATATTCTCTAGTCTCATTGATAACTGTATAGGGACAGCAAAGCCATGCCTGCATTTTAGTTCTCTAAACCTGAAACATTCTCCCTAAAGATAGAAAAATATGAAATTACATTTGGATGAGTAAGAAAAAAATTCTAGTCCTCTAAACTTTTTTAATGTTTCATCTCAAAAAAAGATAGAAATCTCAACTATAAGGTACTATTTTGATTTAATGCTTTAGGAGAATAAAAACAGACAATAAATTTACTTTGTGTGATGATTTGCAGTAGAAAGATTATATCTGAAGGTCATTTAAAATTTGCTATTTACAAAATTACTAAATAAAATTAAAAACAAACAACTAAATGTAAAGGGTGCTAATGAGAATTGATGTTCCTAATTTTAAAAACACATTAGTGGAGTGCTTTGTTTATTATTCGTGACATGTTTATATACTCAAATCCAATAAACACTGCAACTGTTTACAATGTGCTATTGCAGGGATAGTCATGCAGTTGAATGAAATAGAATGAAACATGCTTATAATGGAATATAATAGCTCATAAAAGTGTTATTTAATTGAATAGGGAGAAACATGGAGTACACAATACCAAAGTATGAGATTATTGACTAGTTGTTTGAAAAGAAACAAATATTTTTATATTATTTCTTCTACTGAAATAAGTTTACATGGATCAAAATCAGATTATACTTAAGTGCATTACTTTTGCTAAGCATTCTTTTCTCCCCCTCCTGGTTTGGAAGAGAAATTACACCAGATAAGAATAAAAATACCTTTGATCGAGGATTTTCTTGGGATGCATTAAATGCAGTCTATAAAACATGGTGTGGTTTGAGCCCAAATCTTAAATGGATGAGTTTAATCCATACAATGAGTTTATATCTGCCAAGAGGAAGAGAATTTTTCTTTGCTTAATTTTAATAATTTACAGATTAACATAGTATAACAAGTGGAAAATAATCCTCCAGATTGAATTTTCTCCCTTCTGCTTGAAATTACAACATAAGACAAGTGAAACCATCCCTTTTCAAATCTCCCTATGAACACTTTCCCATCTTTTTCTCCTTCAATTTTATAGAGAAGCTAGAGGTCTCCAAATGGAACCCCTTCAGTATCCTGGGCCAGCCTTCACCACCATTATCCAACCCGCCCTCATTTTCCCTCATGCTCTTATGAAAAAGTCAGTGTTATCCCACACTTGCATCCCTCATATAGTCTCATTAATTTCACACCAGTAACTATTCTTCAGTTCTCCTACATCTTTTGATGTTTCCTAGTAGCGTGTTAAAATTCTCAAATCTTTTCCATGCCTTTGACAGACCTTTTCCTCTTTCTTCTTTTCCTCTCTTATCATTGCTCTTCTCTTGCACCTCCCTGCTCAGCCTACTCCCATCTCCTTATTGCTGCTATTATTTAAATATCTCATCCTCACTAAAGTCAGCTATGGCATCATTGTCGCTAAATAAATAATATTTTTAGTCTTTTTCCTAGCTGATCTTTCAGAAGCACTTAGCAATGTTGGCCACTCTTCTGGAGTGGCTGTTTTCATTAGACTTCCTTGATGACTTTCTTCATTTTACTCCAACTTCTCTTGCTGTAATTTCTCAGTTATTTTTCTGACTTCCTTCCTGTATCCAGTCCTTAATGCTGAAGTTCTTTAAATATTAGATTGACTACCCTCTAAACTTTCTCCCTAGGGGAATCTCATATAGATGTATATGAGATATGTATATACAATTATTCCTAGATTTATACCTGCAGCTCAGAATTCTCCTCATCTAAATCTCAGACTTGTATATTTAACTGAAGTCCTTCTGATATATCACTAACTAAATGACCAATTTCTAGTGAAAATGTGGTTTTCTTCCTGAGAAAGAGAAAAAAAGTGCCCTGGCACTTAAGAACTTCTCTGACATTTAGAGCTTAGCTTTAGCATTGTTGAAAACTGGTTGGACACTCACAGGACAAATCATTCTCCTCTGGGCAGAAAACCAAGATCACTCTGAGACTAGGATAAGGTGAAAAAAGAAAAGACCACTTTGTATATTTTTCTAAGCACATCGAAAAACAAAGGCTTTGTGTGACCCACAAAATGCGGAACACTTCCCTCCCAGCTAATGTAACTAACCATTTATTTCTTTGCCAATTACAATTGTAGCCTTGCCTAATCCTGGTATGTAAAATTCATTGAGACAGTATCATAGAATTGTCCTCACTTTATGAAACTGCCCAATCTGGAGTGAAACTCTGCTTTCTTGGGTTATCTCCAAAATGACCCAGTTTCTTAAACAGGCTCTTAGGTTCCTAAGGTTCCCCATGGTGTATATTATCCCTTGCTGCTGTTTATTTAAACCCAATTTATGCAAATGGAGATGTTTTCCTAGTGGTAGTGCACTCCTTCATAGAATTCTTTCCATAAATAGAACTTATCACATAACCATGTAAATGTTTTTTCTTATGTCTCTCTCCATTCAAATACAAGCTCCTCCTGGGCACAGACCATGTTGGCCTTATTTATTCACTGCTGTGTCTTTCAGCACTCAAAACACTACCTCATGAATAGCAGGGTTCTTGTGTTGTGCTCTCTTGCTTATTTATCTCCTTTATTACCTATTGACTGTACTAAAGTCAGGGCTATAATAATCTTTAATTGCCAGTGTTATAAAACTGATGATTTGTTACTATATTCCTAATTATTGTGTGCATTCATCAGGCTGCTACTAATCTTCTAATTAGTAGATTCACATGACCAGGAACTGACTTAGGCTACTTGTTGGTGCTACTAATTGATGAACTGTCCTGGATACTCTGTTGGTAGACTCAAAGCATACATGTAATAGATGTCAGCTGGTTAGATATTACTTGGATCTTATGTAATTATCGGAAATGATTTTGCATCAATGATTTCACTAGTGTGCAGTTATTAAATTAGCCTTGTAACAAATCCAGGAGACTTTTCTTAAAAACCTAAGGAATATGGGTTCATTTTTGCTATCTCTAGTTTATACCAGTAATATTTTGAGGAAACTCTTTTGTAAACTAGAAGACTAAATAGTTGATGCATGTTATAGGGACACCTCTTGCTAAGCAACAAATTCTTGTTATTAAGAAATTATTGCTTATAATCCACAGCTATCACTTTTCATTGAACTGACTTTTGTGACTCTGTATTTCAGAAATGTTAATATAGTTTAAAACACGTAAGCTTTAAGCTTTTGTTGAATAATTCACATTTTCTCTATTGAAACAAATTACTAGACTCTTCCACCAGTGCATGATTTTCATCTTCAGCTACCCTCTAAAGAGTAGGAGAAAAGGTAAAGAAGGCCCACATGTTCCTCTGGGAGGCTTGTTTCTCTATATCATCACATACTATTCATATCTTCTCTTGTCTTTCCGATCCTTGCATATAAAATAAAATGGGCATCTTCTATTAGAAGTCCTACATGAAACACACTTCAAATGCAACACATAGAATATAATTCATTGGCTTTCCCAAATGTATTACTGTTTCTCTTTGTTTTATTGTATTAAAGTATTATTGTATATTTAGCCATAATATTAAGATTACTTCTGCATTTTCTCCCCATGAATATATTTTAATTCATACCAGTTACTGATTATTCTTTCTTTTAAAAAATATCTCTAGAATCAGGTGTCTGCTCTCCAGTTCTCTTGTCACTCTCCACTATCTCCTGTCTGGACCATTGCAGTAGTCACCTGACATGTCCCTGCCTTGAATTTCATACTACAAATGCAAAGATATTTCCTGTCACAGGCTATTCTTCAGGTATATTAGACTAATTTCAGCTTCTACAGTAGGTCTTGCTATTACACATCCCAGTTTTGTTTTTTTGTTTTTTGTTTTTTGGGTTTTTATTTTTTTGTGTTACTAAAATTTTTTTTCCCAGTGTTTCAAGATTCATTCCCCATTCCCCACACCCAGTGCTCCACGCTTTAGGTGTCCCCAGGACCCACCACCAGGCTCTACCATCCATCCACACCCCTCCCTCCAAGTCCCTCAGTTTGTTTCTGTGTTCAAAGTCTCTGTTGTTTCGTTTCCCTCCCTAGATTACCCTACTTCCCATTTGCTTTCCTTCTGCCACTGTCCTCCAGTTTGCCCCTCATGCACCGCAAGTAAGTGAGACCATGTGATACTTGACTTTCTCTTCTTGGCTTATTTCACTCAGCATAATCTCTTCCAGTCCAGTCCATGTTGCTACAAAAGTTGGGTATTCATCCTTTCTGATGGAGGCATAGTATTCCATTGTATATATGTACCACATCTTCTTTATCCATTCTTCTGTTGATGGGCACCTTGGCTCTTTCCACAGAGAGGCCATTGCTGCGATGAACATTGGGGTGCATATGGCCCTTCTTTTCAGTACATCCGTATCTTTGGGGTAAATGCCCAGTAGTGCAATTGCAGGGTCATAGGGTAGCTCTATCTTTAATTTTTTAAGGAATCTCCACACTGTTTCCAAAGCAGCTGCACCAGTTTATATTCCCACCAACAGTGTAAGAGGGTTCCCCTTTCTCCGCAGCCTCTCCAACACTTGTTGTTTTCTGTCATGTTAATTCTGGCCATTCTGACTGGTGTAAGGTGGTATCTCAGTGTGGTTTTGATTTGAATTTCCCTGATAGCTAGTGACGCTGAACATTTTTTCATGTGTCTGTTGGCCGTTTGTATATCTTCTTCAGAGAAGTGCCTCTTCATGTCTCTTGCCCATTTTTTGATGTGTTCATCTTCTTTTTGGGTGTTGAGTTTGAGTAGTTCTTTATAGATCTTGGATACCAGCCCTTTGTCTGTAGTGTCATTTGCGAATATCTTCTCCCATTCTGTGGGTTGCCTCTTTGTTTTGTTGATTGTTTCCTTTGCTGTACAGAAGCTTTTTAT
>PITA01004017.1:0-40424 GCA_004023965.1 Spilogale gracilis
AAGATTTTATTTATTTGACAGAGAGAAACACAGCTAGAGAGGGAACATGAGCAGGGGGATTGAGAGAGGGAGAAGCAGGCTTCCCGCCGAGCAGGAAGCCCGATGTGGGGCTCGATCCCGGGTCTCCGGGATCATGACCTGAGCCGAAGGCAGTGGCTTAACCAACTGAGCCACCCAGGCGCCGCCAAGATCCCATTACTCTATTAAAGGATGTGCGTGAATATATGTCCATCCCTGTGTTCACATATTTGCACAGAGAAGGAGTCTGGAAGATGAACTAATCATATAATCGATACCTTGGAAGCTTTGCAGTTTTTTTGTTTTAAAACCAGCATGAGGGCATCTGGGTGGCTCAGTCAGTTAAGTGTATGAGTCTTGATTTTTTCTGCTCCGGTCATGATGGCAGGATCGTGAGATCAGGCCTCAAGGGAGGCTCCACGGTCCAGCATGGAGCCTACTGAGGATCCTTTCTCCCCCTCTCCCTCCCCTGCTCTCTCTTCCCCTAAAAAAATAAAAATAAAAAAATAAAAACCCAGCATATATTACTGCTGGGTTATTATTAAGAGTAAAAATTCATCTTTGCTTTAAAAAGGAGAGAGCAAGGAAAAATGGGGTTAAAAAGAAAGAAAATAAGCAACCAAATGTTACTCTATTTCTAATTACATTCTCTACCCCCATCTGTGTACCCGAAATCAGTGACCCAAACTTTTGCATTTTGGCTGAAATCAAAGTCTGGGACTGAAGGTCCTCCTGGGTTGGAACTGGAAGAAAAGAGAGCAATCAGCCCTGGGCCCCCACCTTCTGCCTTGTCCCTTGGGGCCCTGGTTTGCCTACTGAGTTACCATTTCTACAGAGATAAACAGAGGAGCTCAAAACCCTGCACAGCCCACCCTGAAATGACTGCAGACTTTGCAGAAGCAGGGGGGTTGACAGCGGTAGCTCCCAGGTTCGGGCACGGTCACTGCCACCTGAGCCTAGCACTTTAGGGAACTGGCCATCAGGAGAATGATTGGCTTGGGACGGAGGGCTGAGTCGGCCTCAAAACATGAGCGCACAGACCCCAACCTCTGTGCGGCAAGTCAACAAGGAGCTACTGTTCCTCTACTGTGTGTCTACTTCATGATCTTAAAAGTAGGGATATGTTTTAATGATCAATTCCGGTCATCACTTTATGGATGGAAGGAATTCAAGCGCTTCGAGCAATGCCTCATGCTGAATCAAGTGGATGAATGATTGGGCTATCCTTAGGCAGCACTGATCATCAGTGATGCTTCCTTCTGGGGCTTCTGCCCGTGGTGAACTTCCACTCAAGGATAAAATGAATGGAGGTCAGAATGCTGGAGTGGAAGGCAATACAGATACTTGTTTGATTTTTTAGGATTATTTACTTGAGAAAGAGAGTGCCCACGAGCAGGGGGAAGGGAAAGAGGGAGAGGGAGAAGCAGGCTCCCTGCTGAGTAAGGAGCTCGAAGTGGGGCTCGATCCCAAGACCCTGGGATCATGACCTGAGCCAAAGGCAGACGCCTAAGCCACTGAACCACCCAGGCACCCTGAAATAGATAATTGTATGAAATCTATTTGATTTGATTTTAATGCAAAATGTTTTCAGAGCAGAGTCAATCATTTTTACACTAGGGTAACCAATATGTCGCGAGGGTAAGAACCATGTTTGAGTTTTTCACCAATAAATCCTCCCAATCTAGTATTCCCCTTGTCAAAGTATTTGTTAACTTGCAACTGCCCTGACCAGGCAATGAGACTTCACTAGGAACCGAGCCAGTGGTATATTAAAGGAGGAAAAGAGGAAGATGTTAGAGAGAAAGAAAAACATCAGGGTGTGGGCTGCGTCACGGAAGCGGCAGCAGATGATCTAAACACACTGCGACAGGACTTCGGCATCGGCCTAAGGAATGTGATTCAAGCAGGAGCCCGTGAAAGAATGACAGGAGTGGCATTTTGACAGCGACATTTTAAGAAATCGGATGTTGGTATCCAAATGCTTAGGAAGGATAAATTGGGACACAAAAATACTTTTCACACTCCAGAGCTCAAAATTGCAGTCCGCCATAATAAATACAGCATATGTGGATGAGGGGCATGTTCTCCAAGCCCCCCTTGTTTGCTCCCTTCCAGACCATTGTCCACTCTGGGCCACAGCCATTCTCCCTACCCCATTCTCACACAAAGCCTTTTGGTGGCTCCATAATGCTCTTTAACCAGGTCTACAAGACCCTCCCCATGCTCCCTCCCCAACCTCCTGCTCTAGCACCTCCATACCTCTCACCATACGTTCCAGGGACATCTCTCAGTTCAGTTCCTCGGAATGCCACTCTGCCTTGGTCCTGGGCCTTCACCTGTGGCTTCCCCTCCTCCCTGTGACTCTCTTCCTGCCCACACCCTCACCGACGCTGCCATCAAGCAACCTCCTAGTCCTCTGTTGGTCTCAGCCACTCAGGAAACCTGCCCTGACGTCCCCAAGTCTAGTTGAGGTGGCTTCCTTTATGCTCCCACAGAACACTGTACTTCCCTCATCGGAGGGTCCACTTCCCACAGGAGAACCTCTGACTGGTTACGCCTAGCCACAGAGCGCCGTGGCCGGTATGTGGCCATATCAAATGGAAGAGCAGAATAAGGATTAAGATGAGAACAGACTGGTGCACCAGGGTGGCTCAGTCAGTTAAGCGTCTGCCTTTGGCTCAGGTCATGATCCCAGGGTCCTGGGATCAGGCTCCACATCGGGCTCCACATCGGGCTCCCTGCTCAGCGGGGAGTCTGCTTCTCCCTCTGCCCCTCACCTAGCTTGTGTGTGTTCTCTCAAATAAATAAATAAAATCTTTAAAAAAAAAGATGAAAATAGACTTACAGGAAATTGGAACAAAATACAACTACAAGAGAATAAACAGAAAAGCTCTGTTGACTCAATGGCTGGAAGGGAAAGTTCTCTCATTCTACTCCCACCTTTACCTGCTCTCTGGTCATGGCTTGAATGTTTGGTGAGACTATCATATTCTGATATGTGATTTGAAAAATTAAACTTTGGCAAGGTATACTGTGGGGGGAAAAAAAAGAGTCCCCACAACATACCAACACAGATCGTCAACATGCCATCTTTTTATAACCTTCTTTGTGAAAAATATTTAATTAAATCTTCTTCCATATTCCAGTACTGCCTCCCTGATACCATACACTTTCCAAAGAGAATATAGAAACGCCAAAGTGCTTGTTCAACCCATGATCAAAGTCAAGAATGTTGTGCAAATAAAGCTCATTCCAAAAGCTTGCGTCAACAAAAGGGGTGGAAGGGTGGGGAATGAAGTTCAATTTATTAACATCCCCATAATGGACGAAGCACTGTGGGAGAATTTTTAATGAGTAATCTTGTCCTAACAGTAAGATAAGCTTCGTTCAAATAATATAGAGCTAAGTGAGTAGAATAAAAATTAAAGTTCAACCAGTTTTGTTCTGGATGGCAGACCAGCACTAATAGGTAAAATTTATATGGAAACAGGTTTCAAATGAATATCAAATAAAAGACAGCTTAGAATTCTAAATTCTGTAGAGGTGCCTGGGTGGCTTGGTTAGTTGAGTGTCCTACTCTTTTTTTTTTTTTTTTTTAAAGATTTTATTTATTTGACAGAGAGATCACAAGCAGGCAGAGAGGCAGGCAGAGAGAGAGGAAGAAGCAGGCTCCCTGCTGAGCAGAGAGCCCGATGTGGGCCTCGATCCCAGGACCCTGAGATCATGACCTGAGCCGAAGGCAGAGGCTTTAACCCACTGAGCCACCCAGGCACCCGAGTGTCCTACTCTTGATTTTGGCTCAGGTCACGATCTCAGGGTCTGGGGATCAAGCCCCAAGTCAGGCCCTATGCTCAGTGGGGAGTTTGTTGGAGACTGTCTCTCTCCCTCTCCCTCTGCCCCGCCCTCTGCTCACCTCACGTGTGCTCTCCTTCAAATGAATAAATAAATCTAAAAAAAAAAAAAAAGGGATTTTAAAATTCTATAATTGAATAGCCAGTGTCATGGTGAGCCCCCTCCTGGAGGTTTTCAAGCAAAATCTCAACGATCACACTAAAATTACGAGTCACCTATGTGCACACTAGCTGCATTCCAGGCACAGGGTTAAATACTTTACCCAGATAATCGATTATGAACTTGCCTATAACCTTAGATGATTTATTATTATCCCTATATTCTATAAAAATAAATAAATAAAGCCTTAGACTACCCAAATGCATGACTGGCTACCATTTGCTGGTCCAAGCCACTATCACCTCTGGTCTGAATTGTTATATTTATCTCCTAACTAGTCTCTCTGCCTTCATCCTTGCCCCTGTAGTTAATCCTTTATGCAGCAGCCAGGGGTGACGGCAATAGTTAATTTTATGTGTGAACCTGACCAGATATTTGGGTGTAACATTATTTCTAGGTAGATCTAGAAGGGTGTTTCCAGATGAGACTGGTATTTAAATTGGTAGATGGAGGTAAACAGACTGCCTCCCCATGTGGGTGGGCCTCACCCAATCAGTTGAGGAACTGAACTGAACTATAAGGCAGAAGGGAGAAATCATTCTCTCTGCCTGACTGCATGAACTAAGATTGGTCTTCTCCTGCCTTTAGACTGGAACTTACACTAGTGGTTCTCCTGAGGCTAGTCTCCAGCTTGTAGGCAGATCATGAGATTTCACTTTCATAACTCCATGAGTGAGTTCCTTTTAATAAATCTCTTTATACACACACACACACACACATACACACACACACACACATACTGGAGCTATGATTATCTATCTCCAATGGATTTGTTTCTCTGGATAATCCTTATTAACACAGTGTTCCATACAAAACATGGTTAAATCAGGCACCTGGGTAGCTCAGTCGGTTAAGCATCTGCCTTCGACTCAGGTCACGATCCCAGCATCCTGGGATCAAGCCCCACATTAGGCTCTCTGCTCAGCAGGAAATCTGCTTCTCCCATGCCTGAACACCCAGTACAATCCCAGTTTCAGGCGGACCTCCACACTGCTCCCCTCTGCCAAAACACTCTTTTGCAAGATACCTACCCAGCTTGTTGCCCCAGTCCTGCAGGTCTCTGCCCCCTCCCCTAGAGCACTCGCTGTCTCCCTCACCCTGCTCTATCATCATCTGACTTCCCTATGTGTTTGCCAGTATCTCTGCTTTGCACTACAGTGTGAAGCTCTCTGAAAACCAGACCTCGATCTCCCCATTCACCACTAGATCTTGACCCCCAGAACTATCCATGGCACAATAAATATTTTTGTACACGTGAAAGAAATGAAGCCCAAGCAACCAGATTTGAGACCCAGTCTCATAGACACTGAACCAGACCAGCATCCAGAAAGAGCTGCAACAGTCACTCAGCCCGCAGAGCAGTGGTCTCCTTTTGCTGCTCTTTCCTCTTGCTACATTTTATCACTTGGCTTGAAGCAGTGAGTGGTGAGTGCTAAAGCATGGATGAGATCATGGATCCAGAAAGCCAACTCCTCCCTGAGTCATCCTTATTCCCTTTCTCAGGCTGCAACAATTTGCTCCTACTTCTCAGATGCTATCTGTCCTGAGGCAGCTCCCTGGGTGGTGGGAAAATATAGTACCAAAATTTGCATTTCAAATCAGGGACTTGCCTGGTAAATACAAAGTCATCACAGCCAGATCATGGAAACTCTTGAGTTTAAGCAGTGAGAATCCTGAAGTCATTTACTAACAAACAGTGACAGAGAGCAAATGAAACCCTGACAGTGATAAATTCAATTGACCCATAAGAACCTTACACACCAGTGTATTTTAGTTACCAGAAACCAACAGAATAAGAGAGGGCTTTAAACTGGGCACATTGACGTCTGTCCATTGCACAGGATGAGAAGACAGGGGAATGCAGAGAACTGGAGAATATAAAAGCTTCAGAAAAGACTGACAGATCTCAACCAGAGAGGGGGACAAACTCACGCTCATTTGCAGTTCCAGGGCATTCCCAATAAAAAATACTTACAAAGATCAAGCCAACAAGTTATTCTATTATTATATGCTTGTTATTATTAGAGGGAAGCAGCTTTTAAATAAACGGTAGCTTGAGACACTTCCATCTGATCTCTTACATGCATCAGAAATGTGCTGATCTAGTCACAGATATGATTTTAAGGTTTTATTTATTTTTGTCATTTTTATTTTCATTCCGGTGTAGTTCACGTACTGTTGCGTTAGTTTCAGGTGTACAATACAGTGATTCAACCCCTCCATATATGACTCAGTGCTCACCGTGATAAGCACCTGCCTTAATTCCCTTTATTTTACCCATCCTTCACCCACCTCCCCGCTGGTAACCATCTGTTTGTTCTCTAGAGTTCAAGATTTGGTTTTGTTTTTTTTTTTTTGGTTTGTCTCGTGTTTTTCCTTGGTTCGTGTGTTTTCTTTCTTAAATTCCACGTATGAGTAAAATCATATGGTACATGTCTTTCTGTGACTGGTTTATTTCACTTAGCATAATACTCTCTGGCTCCAGCCATGTTGTTGCACACAGCCACATTTCATTCTTTGTGGGTGAGTGATATTCCTTTGTATATACACCACATTTCCTTTACCCATTCATCTATCAGTGGACGCTTGGGCTGCTTCCATAGTTTGGCTACTGGAAATAACACCTCAATAAACATAGGGTCCTTATCCTTTTAAATTAGTGTTTTCATACTCTATGGGTAAATACCCTGTTCTATTCACTTTTAAAGCTATACTGCTTTTCCTCAAAGTCCTACTTATACCTCTTTGGCTGAAGTACCTAGCCATCAGCCAATCTTTGGACAAATCCAACAGAGAAACCTCTCTCTCTCTCTCCTAACTGCGAGTCTGTGGGTGTCTCAGAATAGGAGGAACGCTGAAATTACCTATATTACCATCTTCTTACAAAAGGCTAATGAGGAAAGTAGTCAAGTCCTTACAGGATTTCCTTTCTCTAAAACAGTTCTTGAAACACAGAACAGCTCAGCCTACTGAGGGAACATAGGGAAGAAAGGGGTAACAAGGCCTACTTACCAGAAACTGGCACCATGCTAGGGACTGCCCTGGGGCTCCCCCTCCAGGCCTCCTGCAGGGGTCTGACATCACCATGATCCTCCCCTACCTCTGTCCATCCTCCAGGGGAGGACACTAAGGTTCAGAGAAGCCAAAGATCTGGCCTAAAGTCACACTTACAGATGGCGAAGCCTGACCCTGAGCCGGGGTCTCCCTCCCTCCAAATCTGCGTGGTTCACCACCACTGGGAAGGGAACACAGAGGTGATAGGAGAAAGATACCATTCTTGCCGAAATCCTACCATAGATATGGGTTAGAATGCAGGAGAGAACCACTGCAGGTTCTGGGCTTCATTTGAAAGGTACCAGCCCGTGTGGGCACACATGTGAACACAAGTAACACAAAGATACACACACAATACACACACACACACACACACACACACACGCATGCACCAGCACACGTACACACAGCAACTCTTTCCAAACTGTAAACGTCTCCCAGGCCGTATGTGGGCTTTTCTTAAAGGTCACTCGACAAGCCCCAAGGAAAAGAAGGGCTTGGTCTAAAAAGTTTTATATTTCCTCTCACTTTTTAAACATTGGAAAATCCATTTGGCTCAAAGAAATGAATAGTAAAAGGAGTTCTAACTACTTAGAGCCAACAAGATGTAATGGAAAAAAGGCAAGAATACGGCTGGACATCATTTTCTTTTTGCTCAGCACATCCTGTCTGTAATCTGAAAGGTAAATAGGCCATGCCCAACATACCAACTCTTTTCAGGTGAAATTATCTAGGTTATAAAAACAAGCAACAACTGTGTTTCCATTATTCTTTAATTCGTGGACAGAAAGAGCTTCCAAAATAAATCAGAGAGGCAAAAATTGCTCACCAGAGAGAAAACCCACAAATTTTCCCTCCTTTGATAACTGAGTTTTGTGACTTTTTTTCCTTCCACTTGAATTATAACGGTGTGGAATTCTAATCTGAAAGAGTATGGTGCTTTAAGGCCAGAAAAGGAAATTCTGAATTTTCATGTTTGGGTTATTTAAATCCATAGGAGAGAGGGAGAGAGAGAGTTTTTGCATATCATTAGTTAATAGACTGACATCCCTGAGATATTTATCCTTCAAGTGAAAAGACAAGTAATTTTACAACACTTCTCTCCATAACCCCAAAATATCAACTTCTTTGGCTCCATGATGCATCTCATAATCCAGGAGTTCAATCATGCTCACGAGCGCCGAGCCTCTTTCTGTCCTGTATAGACTTCCTTACTGTACACTACACTTTCTTCTGTATATTAAAGCCGAGCCAATAATCTAACAGAAGTGACCCTTAGAAACAGAACACATGAAGTTTCCTTTAACAAGGAACTAGCTCTACTGATAGAGTATCTGAAGCAACATCCGTCACACTCTGCTCTCTGGATGTCGTTTAAGTCAAGAATTACCTACACAGAAGTGCTTTTAAGCAGCATTCTTCAGCGCACAGTGTGGGCGAGTTAATGGGCATTCCACTAAAAAGGTGACACGGTGAAACGGAGATGCCTCCTCAGGAGAAGTTAACCTTGCTTTTCTTTTAACCACAAGATTTCACAGAGCCTTTCGAGTGCCTTATGCCCCTTCCAAGAAGAGGAAGAGAGAACATACCAGTTTCTGAGCTAATGTGAACAGGGGACACTCTATCCGAGGATCCCCTGTTGCACAGAGCTGGAGGTCCACAGAACACACGTGGGTTGGGGGCACCTACTTAAAGACCAGATCTCCCTAACGAGGGGGACCCCATCCAATGGTCAAGTCAGGCACTCCGCATCTATCCATACTGCCTTCTCAGGGCACACTGATCTTGGAAACACAAAGAATTTAAGCTCACAGCCATCTGGTCAGGGATATTTCTTAGGGAAAACATGACAAGGATAAAAGGTATAAAAAGCTTTATTAAGTCTATGCAAGTATACTGGATCCAGTAAGAGGACCATTCGATTTGGTCACCCTCCTAAGGAGGAGGGCAAGGGAACTATCTCTGCAAAACCATTTTAAAAGACACGGCATGCACAAGACATCTTTCCCAGACAATAATTAGAGATGTCATCCAATCATATTTAAAACTGGAAATTAGTAGTAGATGCCCTATTAAAAAATGTCACAAGGGGCACTTGGATGGCTCAGTCAGTTAATCGTCTGCCTTTGGCTAAGGGCATGATCTCAGGGTCCTGGGATGGAGCCCGCACGTCAGGCTTCCTGCTCAGCAAAGAGTCGGCTTCTGCCCGTCCCCATGCTCGTGCTGTCTCTGTCTCGTGCTCTCTCTAATAAATAATATAAAATCTCCAAAAAACAAAGTCACAAATTTCTTTTCAGCCTTGAAAACATAAAACACCCTTGGTATCTTTAATATCAATATTTAATATCTCATGTTTAAGTACAAACTAAAATCTGGGGGTTCAGACACATCCTCTAATAGCTTTTTAAAAGAAGAAATAAAAGGTCTATGCGATAAAACGTTAAGAGTAGTATTTCAGGTGATCCTGATATCAACTGCAAACTTAGAGACACTAACGTAATCAAGCACACACAGTTTACTGGTTTGGTGGATGACGGAGAATGGGGTATCAGGAAGTCAGGGAAGGTTAATGTTTATAGGCACAGAAAGTTCCAGACTTGGAAGGATATCAAAAATACCAAGCCATTTGACTTTCTGGTTTGGAGCATTCACTCCCCAACAATGAGGAAGTATGATTGCAGAGGACAGAATAATCCAATTGTCCTAACCCCTACGGTCGAATTGCCAAAGGAGAACCGCGAAGCCATCGTGTTGCTCTTAACTGGGAACGGGGAGCTCTTGCAATGAAAGTCATGACAGATGAGATACCACCGCCACGTCTCCGTGTGCACAAATTGGAATCCTGAACTGCTACCTCTGGTCACAAAAACTGCATTCCAGATCCTGCTTTTTCAACACCAGTCACCCCGAGACAAAAATTTCCATCCTGCCTTTAACCAAACGTTGCTTCTGCCTCATTTGTTTCAAGGATTAGGCAAGGGTCCGCAACATAGGTGAGAAAGTCAGGGAAATAGTCCCCTCGGGAGCACAGCCTTCGGCAGCAAAGCAAGACCAAAGGAAACTGAAGCCACCCCTGGATGACAAGGTCACTTCCTTAAGCAACGAAGGCTGAGGAGAGGAGGGGAAATCCGCATAGATGGCCTCATCCTGCCGGCATACTGTGCATGCGCTGCCCCAGCCCGCACCTCCCCCGCTGGGCTCTACTTCCCCCAGCCCTCTGACCCATTGCTGTATAACTCGCTCATGTATTATGTTTATCATTTATTATGCAACTGCCTTTGATAGAATGCAAGCTCCTAAGAGCAAGGATCTCTGCTGGGTTTTGTTTCTTAAACTGTTAACTCCCAGTGCCTAGAACAGTTCCTGGGACCCGGTATGGGTCAGTGGGCACTGAGTGATTAAATGGAAAAACAATATGACTCGCTGTCATCTTTGGATCTCAGAATTGGAGACCTATGGGAAGGAGTTTAATCTCTTTCCTTTTTACCTGAAAGTCATCCTAAGGCTTCTCCCCACCCGGATTCTCAAGCCCCCCAAATTTTTTAATTAAGATACACGAGCTTGAGAACATGTTGCATTGATTAACTTGACTAAGCAAAAAGAGAGGAAGCAAAATTTATTTCACCTTCACTTGTTATCTGTTTTTTTTTTTTTTAAAGGTATGCCTAGTAAACATACGTCTTGATAAATGATTCTACTTCCTTAACAATTCTGTTCTTCTTACTCCCCTTGATATAAGCACTGCTCACCATAAATGAGCAATTCAATTTCCTTCTCAAGTCAGGGCATTAAACCCACATTGTCTGGTGATTATTACACTTTGTATAATAAATACTAACAGTCTGCCCCTACAAGGCCCACCGAAGCAAAAGTAAATGGGAAATGCTGTACCTCACGCACGAGGCCTCTGCCATGCCAAGATGCCAGCATGCATGACCCGTCCTCAGTTTAAAAGTGCAGTTGATTCAAACACAAACCAGGAGAGCAGGTAACATAAACAGAGGAGGGACGCCGGGATGGCTCAGTAGGTTCAACACCCAACTTGGTTTTGGCTCCGGTCATGATCTCACAGGTCGTGGCATGGAGCCCTATGTCAGGCCCTGTGCAGGGCATGGAGTGTGCTTGGGGTTCTCTCCCTCTGGCCCTCTCCCACTCACGTGCTTGCTTGCTCTCTCTCTCTCTTTAAAATAAATAAATCTTAAAAAATACATATATATACATATATATGTATATATATGAGTAGGTATGGATGATTATGATTGATACATATATATAAATGGAGGAAAGATCATCTACTTCTGGGCCTATCAATATAGGCCCAGTGTAGCTATATCTTACCACTTTTTCATTTTCTCACAAAATCTCCCAATTGGGGATCCAAACAAAAATGTGTTGAGCCCCGACATGGCCCACAAGCATCAGCATGCAACTCTTGCTTCAAGCCTCAGCTCAGAGATCACTGCCCCCAGGATGTCCCTCCCTCCTCTATGTGGCTGAGACGTTCTTTTGGTACGTCAAGCTTCCCGATTCCACTAAACGTATACGGCTCCTTCGCTGTGTCCATCTCCCCTGTGGGAAGCATCTCCTTCAACGCTATGTTCCCAACAACAGAGTCCCCGGCACATAGAAGGAGCTCCAAAGATGTTTAATAAATGAAACTTTGAATAAGACCACCTAGGTTTATGCTTCCAGCAGCCACTCTGAATCTGTCAGTCTGTTTCCTGTCTTCACACCTTAACCAACCAACCTTCAGGGATCTGTGCGATCAGGGTCACAGACCTAGATATCAAGTGTCAGAGTAAAAGAGACAAGCCCACCCCTGGAGGTCTACAGTAAGTAGACAAGTACCATCGGCATATCATAAAAATAGAAAAAAAAATGTTTTTCTTTTACGACACGAAGTTAAAGAATCAGATCTCATGGGCTTTGTACGAGACATGAGCAAGTCTATGAAAGAAAATTAAGAAAATTGCTACCTGCTTTCTCCATCATTCAAAATATCTGACGAACTCCTTAGAGATGGTAGTTAACTAAGACATGTTAGAAATATTTGTTTTCTCCCTTTGGTCCTTTAAGAACAACCAAAACAAAGATCATCACATCAAAAAATGGGCGAGAGACATGAAGAAGCACTTCTCCACAGAAGACATACAAATGGCTAACAGACACATGAAAAAATGTTCATCATCACTAGCTATCAGGGAAATTCAAATCAAAACCACATTGAGATACCACCTTACACCAGTCAGAATGGCCAAAATTAACAGGCCAGGAAACAACAAGTGTTGGAGAGGCTGCGGAGAAAGGGGAACCCTCTTACACTGTTGGTGGGAATGCAAGTTGGTGTAGCTGCTTTGGAAAACAGCGTGGAGATTCCTTAAAAAATTAAAAATAGAGCTACCCTATGACCCTGCAATTGCACTACTGGGTATTTACCCCAAAGATACAGATGTAATGAAAAGAAGGGCCATATGTATCCCAATGTTCATCGCAGCAATGGCCACAATCGTCAAACTGTGGAAAGAGCCAAGGTGCCCTTCAATAGATGAATGGATAAAGAAGATGTGGTACATATATATAATGGAATACTATGCCTCCATCAGAAAGGATGAATATCCACCTTTTGTAGCAACATGGACTGGGCTGGAAGAGATTATGCTGAGTGAAATAAGCCAAGTAGAGAAAGTCAAGTATCACATGGTTTTACTTACTTGTGGTGCATAAGGGGTAATATAGAGGACAGCAGGAGAAGGAAAGGAAATGGGAAGTAGGGTAATTCGGGGAGGGAAATGAAACATTAGAGATTTTGGACTCAGAAACAAACTGAGGGTCTTGGAGGGAAGGGGGCGGGGGGGATGGGAGAGCCTGGTGGTGGGTATTGAGGACACCTATTGCATGGAGCACTGGGTGTGGGGAATGGGCAATGAATCTTGGAACACTGAAAAAATAAAATAATGTAATAAAAAAAATAAATAAAAAGAACAGATTCTGCTTCTTTAACCAATAATTAAATTTCACACATACATTATCCTTTGCCTCAAAACCAGTAAATCTCAGATCTGCCATTCAAGATACTACTTGGAGAAAGAGCCAAAGGTGGAAGAGCTCTCCGACGCAGGAACCTGTCCTTGCAAACCCTGGCTTCCCAGAAAGCCACAGAAGCCAACCCTGTCCTTTCACGGTTTTCCCCTTCTTTATTTTCTCACGCTCATAATGAAAGCATCGAGGAAACTTACCGCCGTGCAGAAGAGGCAGCGGCACTCCTGGAGTGTGGTCATCTTGTCCAGGGACTGTTCACACAGGCAGAGCTTGCAAGTGACAAGGGGCGCTGGAGCCAGCTCTCCCGCCGCCGGATTTTCGGTGGTCATGGTGAGATGCTGGAACCTCCCACCTGAGCCCATCAGCCTCTCCTCGCAGTTCTGCAGTCTCCTCAATCCCTACAGGAAGGTCCAAAGCAGAAAATACATTATTTTCATTCAATACTTTAACCAACACATCTGGGCTCCGCCAGAGCAAACCTTCCCCTTCCACACCATGTAGGCACACAGCAAAGGCATTTCTTAGAACCGTGGGCTCCAGGACTTGCCACCTCGACAAGGTGCTCCTGGCATCATGACACTTACAGGGACCTCACTGTCCTGCCTCCTCTCATGTAAATTACAGGAATGAAAGGCCCACAAGGAACAAACATACCGTATAGGAGTTGCATCGCCTCAACCCAACAGATTAAGAAAAGGTTCCTAGCACCATTGCTTACAACAGCCAAAAGGTGGGACACTATCCAAATGCACATCAAGAGATGAATGGATAGACAAAAGGTGAGATAAACATTCAATGGAATATTATTCGGCCTTAAAAGGGAATGAGACTCTGACAGAGGCTACAATACAGATGAATCTTGAAGACATTATGCTAACTGAAATAAGCCAGACCCGACAGGGCAAATACCGTGTGACATCATGAATGTGAGGTACCCGGCAAATCGAATTCATAGAGACAGGAAGTAGAAAGGTGGGGCTGGGCCAGGGGAAATGGAGAGTTACCATTTCACGGGCAGAGAGTTTCTGTTTGGAATGATGTCAAAGTTCTGCAAATGGATGGTGTGTTGATTGTGAGTGTGCTTCGAGCCACCGAATTACACACTTAAAATTATTGACATGGTAAGTTTTATGTTATATATATTTTATATCAATACTTCTTTTTCAACGGGGCATCAGTGTTAATGGTGTTCCTTCGCATATGTCGTTTCATTTCACCTTTTGCAACCATGAGGATTATTTTACAGATGAACTGAGGTCCTAAGAAGTTAATCTGTCAGAGTTCTCAGAGCTTGGAGATAGCAGAGCAAATTTCAAACCTCCATCTTCTGAGACCAAGTCTAGTGCCGGGCCCATTCCACCAGAGTCGCCTCACAAGTGGATATTACACGGAGGGATGGAACAGGGAGCGAGAGAAGGAAGAAAAGGTAAGGAGAGAGGGGGGAAAAAGGAGAGAGAAAGAGACAAAAAGCCCATGACTACAAGTACTATAAGGTCACTGAAACTGTACAGAGTGAGATCTATCTCCAAACATGGCATGATTATAGAAAGGATTTTTCCACATTGAAAAATAAAAAGCAGGGCTGAAGCCCTTCCACTTGTTTTTATTCAGATGATCTTTAAAAGAGGTAAAATAATTGTGAAAATAATCTATAGTTTGGATCACATCAAGAAGTTCCATGTTCTAATTAAAGAGAAGAAAATCCTACAGTTCTTACTATTTTTTTTTCTTTATTTATTTGATAGAAACACAGCGACAGAGGGAACACAAGCTGGGGGAGTGAGAGAGGGAGAAGCAGGCTTCCCACTGAGCAGGGAGCCCGATGTGGGGCTCTATCCCGGGTCTCCAGGATCATGACCTGAGCCGAAGGCAGTCGCTTAACCAACTGAGCCACCCAGGCGCAGCTCTTACTATTTTAAAAGACTGTGGCCAACTCTAAGACATTTGGCCGCAGAAATGATTATAAACTGCTTCTCCCCCTACAAGAACCAGACTCTTTCTGTCCCCATTTTTGGGCAAAAGAAACTGTATGTTCAGCATTTGTTAAAGAACCCCACAATGGCTGATATCTCAACATATAGGTTCAAAAAACAAAAACAAGGAGAGAAAACTCAATTGGATTAGATGGAAGAAAAAAAAAAATCTATGACATCTAACTGCACTATTTTAGTGCCATACAGAAAGAATCAATAGTTACTAACTCTACTAACCTGAAACACTCAAGATTTTTTACCTACTCCCTGAGTAATAGTAGACTGGATTAAAAATAAATTTGCTGGGGTGCCTGGGTGGCTCAGCTGGTTAAGCGACTGCCTTCGGCTCAGGTCATGATCCCAGGGACCCGGGATCAAGTCCCACATCAGGCTCCCTGCTCGGCAGGGGGCCTGCTTCTCCCTCTCTCACTCCCCCTGCTTGTGTTCCCTCTCTGGCTGTGTTTCTCTCTGTCAAATAAATAAAAACTTTTAAAAATTAATTAATTAATTAATTAATTTGCTAATCAATGATTGGCTTCCATAATATTTTGGGAAAGGCCCAGTAAGGTTGAAGACATGGTGTTCTTAATGATTAACACTTAATGAGCTATCATTCAAGAGCAAATCAACATGCCTACCAAATTCAGTATTTTGACATTGAAAAAAAATCTCACTTTAGGGTCAATTAGGAGTAAAAATGCATGATTCTACCTCTCTCCTCTTCCCAGTTTATGCACAGACAACTATCATCTGTTTCTTTCTCCAAGACACCCCAGTTCCAAACACACATATTATTAACACCCCCCCTCCAACTGCTGTCTTCACATTTCTATTTTCCCAACCCGGCACATACAACATATTCTATCTTTGCCCTCAAAAGGAGAAATCCCGAGTCAAACCAGAAGAAACATAGCCAGTATACTTCTCATCATGAGCACTGAATAACACACAGAATTGTTGAATTACTATAGTGTACACCTGAAACTAATATAACACTGTATTTTAACTACACTGGAATTAAAATGTTAAAACTTAGCACAATTTTAGAGGAAGTCGTGGTGGGGGGGGAGAAGTAGAGAGAAGGAGGAAGAGAAGGAGAAGAAAGAAGGAAGAAGAAGGAAGAAGGAGGAAAAAGAAAAAGAAAGGTAGCCAGTAAATGCTTCCTGAGGGGGAAGGCAGGAATGACACAGGCCCGCCCACCCAACACCACAAAGGACAATTACACAAAGAGCCCATTTGGAGAAGTGGTTATGAATAGGTAAATCCTATTGTTCTAACCTAACAGGACAGCTGGGTATTCTTCAACAAAGTCAATTATTTCTTATACTCTCAACCTATATTATTTTTTATTTTTTAAATTTTTTAATGTAATGTGTACCCCCATTGTGAGATTCGAGCTCATGACCCCCAGAACAAGAGCTCCCAGCCAGTTGCCCCTTATTGTTTTAGAAAGAGTCACAGAACACTTGAGAAACAAAGACATAATTGAATGCTTCTTAGATTATCTCTTAATCTTTTAAGTCTTCTGAAGGCAGAACTAGAAATTTTGTTCATTGTGACCACCTGAAACATGATCTTATCTCCCTCCATAGACACATTAACTGCTCACACCTTACTTTGTGGGTTACAGATCAAAGTCATAAAAATATAAAAATATCTATCACCCCCAAAAGTATCCTCCTGCCCCCTTTATGAATCATTGCTTGTGTGCGTGTATTTGCGGTAAGGCCACTTTATGGAAGAGCTACCCTCCTAGCAAATGTTTAAGTATCCAATATGGCACTGTTAAATACAGGCATCATGCTGTTTCCCAGGCATATATTTCATTTCTAACTCATCAGGTCGTCTGCATTAAATATGCACAGCTTGTCTGTCAGTCATACCTCAACCAAGTGGTTTAATATATATATTTGTAACTGTTTCACGTACATTTTATACATAAAAATGTTTTTATTACAAAAGCCTTTTCCAAAGCAGAGACCTGTCTTGTTAAAACAACAACAACAAGAATTCCAAGCATTCCAAACAAGGCAATGCTTGTAACTGACACAGAGGAAGGAGGTCACATATTTCATCTCTCTAAGATGTGAGCAATCCAAAATGATTCTTCAAAAAGAAGTGATTTATTTTCCTGTGCACTATAAACACCAATTCCCTAAAGTGATGGCATTCAAACAGTTGTCAAGCAGTGGAATTTTACAGAAACACAATCTTAAGTCAACTGCCACCATAGCACGGAGATGAGGTGGACCTGTGCCGGCAGCGGTATGGGGAGCACGGTAGGGGAGCCCGGTACAGGGAGCGCCGCCGGGCCAGGTGCCCTGGACCTTATCCTCAGCAGCCTCAAAGACAGAATCACAGAAGCTGAAGGTGTCGCCAGGCACAGCTGGAAAACCAGCTTCTTGGTTTTTCACTCTGGGCAAAATCAATAATGAATGTTTTAAAAATGAATGACACACAGGGAGTGCTTTATAAAGAAAAAAAGAGCATCAAACAAGAAATCGTTTTCCCAGGGATGCCTGCCTTCAGCTCAGGTCATGATCCTGAGGCTCGTTCAGGCTCCCTGCTCAATGGGGCGTCTGCTTCTCCCTTTGCCTGCTGCTCCCCACCCTTGTGCTCTCTTCCTCTCTCTCTTGGTCTCTCCCTCTCTGACAAATAAATAATAAATAAAATCTTTGGGGGGGGGGAAGGAACTCCTTCTCCATTGATTCATTACACACAGAGCTCTTCAAGCAATTATCAGGAAAATCCTGAAGCTCTCTCTCTCTTGAGATGTTGGTAAATGGCTCCCAGGTGTCCTAGTGGTCTTCCATCGATGTCTTATTGGGGTCCCCCAGTCTCTGACATGCAACCACCAAGCGCAGACCTCAGCAGCCCACCCAAACCACGAGCACATGGCATGAACCTCACAGGGGGCGTCCAGAGGGAAGTGACCACACTCCTTCAGCTCCTGACCCTTTCAAAGGACTACATCTTCACAGGTACATGGATAGCCCACACCCACTCTCCTCCAGGTTCCAAGAAACCTCTTCCCTCTAGAGAGCCGCTAATTCCTTCTCACTAGCTTGCCCAACTTGTTCTGCCTCATGCCTCATGCTTTACCTTAAATAAGAAAGTGACTTGAATGTTCCACTCCCCCCCAACCCCGGCCACTTGTTTTAAAACAGAAACAATTATAATTGCTTTTATCAATTATTCCAAATGCGACCGAGCCTCTTATTGGGTGTCAAGAACCCAATGAGAAAAACATTCTGGCAGAACACACAAGCAGTATATTGGGGTGAGGCGGGGGAAGGAAACCTGACAGCTGCCTTAAAGTTTCAACTTTTTGACTGGGGGTGCTGAGGCTGAACTTCGCCCAAACTGCAGAAGTATCATTTGCTTAAATCCAAGCAGCCGCATAACAAGGACACCCGGGTTGAGGCATGCGAGCAAAGAAAGCCCCTCGAAAACATCTGAGTTTGCACCAAATTACCAAGAAAGGGAGTTTGACCTAGCCTGATTGTCTCTGGGACTACAAAGTGTTCATTATGTGAATAGCTAGGACTATCTGATAGGAGAGTCATTTTTCCTCTCATGTGTTTTCATTAGAATTGCTAAGGGAAGTAATACTTTGCAAACTATGTTGGAAGCACAAGGTTAGTTTAAGGAATTTTCATATCCCACTGGCAGCCTAAGAAAGCTATCGACCCCAAAGATGGAGGGGGTGGGAGGGCCAACATTCACAAAGTATTTTTAAGGAATGTAGTTTACGCCGGTTTCACTACCCAAAATCACAGCAATAATTCCATTGCACAAAAAGATAATGCAGTTGGAATGGATAATGTTTCACCAGGATACTTACCTAGTTGTTCAGGAATTTTTTACACCATTAAGGAAAAACTGTAAAATTTAGATAAATGGACAAAACACAATTAAAGAGATGAAGAGGAGGAGAAAGTGAACAAAATGAATCAACTGGATATTACTGATGTAACAAAATATTTATGCAGCAATCCTGTTGATCTGTGCTGAGGTCTTAACTCTAAGCTACGCTATGGAAGTCTAAGATTTACTCAAGAACAAGGGATAAAGAGAAGAAGAGACATATGAATACCCTCAAAATGTTTACTTGCCCATGCAGGACCCTGAGTCACTCCTATGAGGTAGTTGGAATAAAAGACGTGAATGCATGACTCAGGGAGAACTAACAAAGGGAAAAGTTTTCAAGAAGGGAACGTAGTGGAAAAGGTAAGGCTGAAGTGCTGCCTTTACATAATAGAGAGATTTTTCTCAGGAAGCCAATACTCCAACAGAGGAGAAAGACACAGCAATCCAAAGATCCCATCTCTGCCTCGTTAGCTCTCCCAGTACCAACTGAGAATGACATGTCAGGCTCCCAGATTCTACTCAACAAGATGTGGACATTTGGACTGTGTTGCCCTCGGCAGTTCTGCCCAATACAAGTATTTATGTCACTGCTAGTCCCTGTCCTTAACAGAAGCTAGTAATGATTCAAACAGTACTGCTGGCCGTCATCTGCCAAGAGCCGTTTGCTGCAGTTCTACCCTAGAGAGAGTCTGGAATGGAAGGTAGACCAGCTGGCTGGCTGGTAGAGCAGCCAGAGCAATGGGTGTTAGTGTTCAGTGAGGTGAGGACTGATGGTAGACCACCACAGTACCCTGCTTTTCTTCTCTGCTTTAACCCACTCTCTGGTCAGCCGAGGACTAGAGGGGCCAGGACAAATCCAGTAGTATCAGAAAAACAGAAACATTTTGTATCTATTTAATTATTTTTTTAAAGGATAATGCTCGAGGCCAATGAGTACATGCTCAGCATCATGTATGGAACACTTCGTTATTATTTGCAAAAAATAGCTTAGACACTATTCTCTAGTATAAACAAATCTAAGAAATACTTAATTCTTAGGAGTGATGGAAGTAAATATTCACCTACTTGGGGCTTGTGACGTCACAGTGTTGTTGTAGAGGCTGTTTACCACTGTGCCTCAAGTGATAGGAAAGGGGACCCTTGTATTCTTCCCTCACTCAGAGGAAACCAGGAGTGAAAAAATACTTCGGTCTGTAATTCCGTAGCTTTAACATCTTCATCTCAACAGTTACCAGGATGGAAATAAGACTATAAATGTGTAACCTGGAGACTGCTCATTTCTAAAAACAGAACTGACTTGCATATATATCCCTATTAATTATCACTCACACAGGTAAGAAGGACAGATACTCCATTAGGAGGAGCTTCTTACATATTAGCAAGTATTGTTACTGAACAGTCTCCTTGCTATTTGAAATTCGGTTATGTATAAAGTCTGGTACAGCTAATTAATAAGATCTAATTTTCTTCCAGCTTTCTTGTGATGTAACTGATGTATAACATTGTATCAATTTAAGGGATACAATGTCATGATCATACATATATGTGTATATATACATATCTGTGTATACATGTTTCAAAATGATTACCACAATAAGGATACTAGTTAACACATCCATCAGCTCAGACAGAATTTTTTTTACGGTGAGAATAATAAGATCCATTTTTTCCCCTACAAAATATATAGGAGAAATACATGGAAAGATTTGTGGAGATGATGGCCAACAAAGTAGATGACATTGTGAAAAGTTAATTCTCTAAGTCCTACAGAGGACAGGCATCTGGGATGGCAAATTTTAACATCTACAAAATGCTGATCCTTCTAAAAAGTACATTGCTTTTTTTTCTCGCCTTCTTTCCATGTTCTCATTACCACTATAGGGAAAGACCCAAGAGGAGAAACTCTATTCCTGGCTTTTCTAACAATAAAAACTTACCAAAGAAGGTAGGAGTGAATATGAGAATAAGAGCTCAATGATATTTTTGGCATTGTAATTTCCCATTCATCACAGTAGCTCCCTCCTGGATACCACTGTGCCCTGCCCACCCCATTTTTTAATCAATGGTTCCCTCGCCTCCCACAATTATTCATACAGCCCTACTGAATAATTTTCTTCCCCCTGCCTGGAGTCACAACAAAGCTCAGAAGCAGGAAGGAATGCCACTTAAAGGCAGGTCAGACAATGATGTAATTAACAGATCAAGGAGAAGTGCTATTTCAGAAAACCCCACAGAGCTAGAGATGGGCCGATTTCTTGGGTCAACACATTACCAGGAAACTACAGTGGCTAAAGCACATAATAAATGAATAAAAACACATGTGTATATTACCTGTCTTGTAAAAGTTAAACGTCTCATACAAAAATTTTAATTAGAAACAAATTTAAAACAGTCTGGGAGAGGATTCCCTTCCATCCCCCACTAAGCAGGGGGCAGCATGTGTATTTTTGTGCACCTGGGTGTTAAGTAACTTGAAGGGGCATAATAGCACTGAAGTTAATTTATTTAATTATTTACATTTTAATTGGCTTGCTCTCCTTCGAGTATATCTAGGTGGTCTTGTACTAGTGTTCTTTTTTTATTAACTTTGGCATCCGCTTTTGCTTGGTCGATGTGCCCTTTGAAACCCAGTGCATCACAGCGCAGTGGTTATTGAAACATGGAAGACTAACATAAAACATTAAAGAGAGAAGTGGCCAACGTTTTTGCAACACGGAATGAGGATCTTCTCGATATGACGAGACCTCCGTCCTTGAACTGAAAAATGCAATGACTTCACGTGGCTTGTAGCGCGTCTTAGAGAACGTACTTTGAAAGCCGTGTCCTACTGGTTTCCAGTTCCACACAGTCATGAGTTTGAAGCTATAAACCCACAAACCGCCCTGTGTATTATTATATATAAGACTATCTGTTAACAGGCTCCTCCACTGGTTTACTCTTTGTAAGCAGGGACTGGATTTAACCACCTTCACATCCCTAGCATCCTGCATTATTGATTTTTTTTAAAGAAACCAATTTGGCAAAGGTGCACAAAAATACACATGCTGCCCCCTGCTTAGTGGGGAATGGAAGGGAAACATTATCCAAAAAAAAAGTCAAAATGAAAAACCTCTAACATACTCAGGTAGAACAACCGGGATTAAAAACTGTCACTCCAGAACAATGTCACTTCCAAGTTTCCAGCAATTCCTCCGGACGGGGGCTACTGCTTATCCATTTTTCTATCATCAGCATCTAGCCCACACCTGGCAAATACTCAGTAGTCACTCGATCCCACAGCAAATAACTTCTTTACAAGTACATAGAGGAGAGAGAAAATTAAAAGCCCGGCTCTCGTATGCATTCAGTTCCACCAATTCCAAGTCTAAAAATACTGATAATTTGCAATAATTAAGGAGCTTCTATAGATTCAAGTGGGCATCCCTGGAAAACGAAAGGACTCAGGACCAATGGCTGCAGATACCTAGTCCCCGAAGTTCAAGGTGGAAAGCATGATTTGTGTGGCATTTTGGCTCCATTCCCGTATCCAAAATAATCAGTTGCACAAAGTAGGTTTAGTCCCAAAACTGTTTGGACTTTGTTCCTCCACCAACATCTGGGTTCAGCATGATTCCTGATCTCTACCTCAAACTGGTGATTTCAAACACGAAGAACCTCCACTCAACAAGAAAGTAATGTTGTAAGTCAAGGCCAGAGGAAACACGGAAGCCAGAATGAGCAGAAAACCCAAGAGCAATGATTCTGATGTC
This sequence comes from Spilogale gracilis, assembly GCA_004023965.1. Classification (NCBI taxonomy): domain Eukaryota; kingdom Metazoa; phylum Chordata; class Mammalia; order Carnivora; family Mephitidae; genus Spilogale; species Spilogale gracilis. The sequence continues at coordinate 22,715 of PITA01004017.1, forward strand.
CTAATAAATGTTCCTAAATACCTACAGTATTAAAACTGCTTCTCAAAAACAAAAATTTAAACATACTCTAAAGGATTCATATTGTTGAAGAGAAAGATCAGAAGCCAAATGGTTATCATATGGATAAAACAAGTTTTTTTTTCTTTTTAGACAGAGTATAACTTTTCTCTCTGCTGTCAAGTTTGCTGCAGAAAACCCGGTTCACAATCAGGGAGACCCAAAAACTAATTATTAAAAAAAAAAAAAGACATGTCTTAAACTGACCTAGTTTAGAAGCCTGGATGCCTTTAAATTGCCAATGAACTGAAGCCATTCATAAGAATGGAGCTTTTGAATGCTGAGAATGTTCTGTGAGGCTCGGTGCAAAGATATTTGGCAGAGATGACTGTAAATATTTGTATAACTGGGTAAATGGACAGTACTTGACCATACTCACACCTCTCTTACAGCACAGTAGTGTGGGAGAAAGTTATCTCGGGTGATTGGTTTGGGTTGTTTTTTGTTTTGTTTTGTTTTGTTTTGTTTTGAAGGGGGGCGTTATGTTTTCGTCTGTTTTAAATAAAAAGTCAAGCAGCCAGATTCTGCTTCTCTGACATCTTTTTTATACTTATTCTCTATACATAGTTACCTTGTATCTCTTTACTCATCAGGACAGTTCCAGTCAGTTAGGGGCTACTTTAGAAATGGAAGGGTTTTTCTCTTTCCTCTTTTACCACTGCTTGTGCCCACCACAAACGCAAAAAGACCAGTCGTACGTGTGCAAGGGTAAAACCAGAGATGTGTGACAACGTGGCCTAGGTTTTCATAGTTATCTCAGTGGGGCTCGTCTGCTACGTGGATCTTTCTTGCCCCCTCCACCTCCTCCTCAAGAGACTTTCAGAAATACTTAACAGGCCACTGCTCATGAACAGGACTGAGTTTCTGTTCATAAGGGAAGGGGAGGAGAGAGTCAGGAGAAGGAGGGACCCACAAAGTGGTGGGATGTGAAGGGGACCAGGCGGCTCATCTCAGTGAAAATTGCAGCAGCCAGATACTTTAATTAGCAAGCAACTCTGTGAAGACTGGCTGGGTTCCTTTTGCCTCTTACACACACCCTAAGAACTGAGTCATCTCAGAGTTCATTTATTTTGCTTCTGGGCTGAGGAAACCCCCCCCCCCCAACCACCACTACCAATCGGCTGCTTCAGAAATGTTAGATACATTGTTCTTTAATTCAGACCTTGCCGTGTTCAAATAAACAACCAGAAATGCCACAAGAACACTGTCCTATGGGGAACCCCAGCTAATGTTTGGTAAGATGTGTGCCTCAGCAAGAAATAAAGTACCACACAATAGAGAAAGCAAGAAAGAGGGCATTTTCCCAGACTGGAGACTTCAGTTCTGAGAAATCTGAATGTGAAAGAATAGGCATCAGGCAGGGGTAGACTCACAGCAGAATTCCCAAAACCAGTAAGAAAAGCAAAAAGGTGCCCTGGTCAAAGTCAGCTCAAGATACCTTTCTCTGCTGAAAGGGAATCGGTTTCATTTTAACTTCAACTTGCCAACAGCAGCATAGGATGAGAGTTTCACTCTGTTTATCAGCAATTACCTGACAAAACGCTCCCGATAACGCCAAGATCCCATCTTGTTCCTATCTCTGTGTGCCAGCACTGTGCGATGCATTTCCAAGTAACACAAGATTAAGCATTCGAGATTAGGCCAACTTGCGGTGTCCCCTTAAGACACAGGGAGGTCTGAGCCCTTCTTGAATTTGCCAATCAATGCGTTCCGTAGAGACTGTTTTGTTAGAAATCAGTTTCTCTTTACCTTGACCGAGACGTCTATTTTCAAAGGTTAACAGGTGTTTAAGGGATTCAGAATGAATTTCACGCTGTACGGTTTAAGTCCTGGAGGCAGGAAACACAGCTCCGAACCAGGGACTCATAGTCTCTTGTCCCTTTTTTTTCCGGTCCTCGCCGCCCCCCGCCCGCCCCCCGTTTCCCAGTCCGGCACCCCGCTCGCGAAGCCTACCTGGCGGGAGAGCCCCGCTGGTCCCCGCACCGCCGGGCTTCTCAGCTGCGGCCGCCGCGCGCCCTGCCCGCCCGAGCTGCCCGCGCCCCGGGGAGGCGGAGCCGTGTCATTCCGGCCCCGGCGCTCCGCGCTCCGCCGAGGGCAGCTCCGCACCGCGCAGGACTGCGGCGGGACTCGGGCGCCCGGCCCCGGGGCGCGCGGCAGGGGCGGGGAGGGGAGGAGGCGCGACACCGCCCGCGCCCCGCCGAGGGGCCGCGTCGCCCGGAGACCCGCGGAGCGTGGGGCGCAGCTCGCCAGCAGCCGCGCCGGGAGCCGCGCGTTATTTATACAGGAAGCTCAGGCGCGGCACTTCCTACTTCCCATCTGGGTCGCACTTCGGCGGCAGGTGATGGTCTTTTAACCCTGTCCGAGCCCCGGGCAGCCGCGCGCCCGCCCGCCGGCCCTGCTGCGCTCGCCGCACCGCTCAGGACCTCTCCCTCTGGCCCTGCGAGGACAGCTGCCGCCGAAATCCGGGGCGGGGTGACCCGCGGCAGCCCTCAGTGTCCTTCACCCTGCCCAGACCGGGACGCTGCACCTCCTGGCCTTCAAGGCTTAGGGTGCACGTGTCCCGCTAGGACCCTTTCCTCCCTCTTCCACTTCTGAGAACCCCGGGCCTGCCTTCTCACCTTGGCGGACCACTGTTTTTGTCGAAACACTTCCCAGGCACGTCTGATCAGAAACACCTTGTTCCTGATTTGGCCTTTTTTGTCTACTCACAAAATTAGAAGCCGGGAACATCAAAGCAGGACAACCTTCTTTCACTTCCTCAAATAAAGGCACACCTTGATGACACAGTGATTTTGCTTGCAGTGCTTTCTCAACCAATGTATGTGGGAACCCACTGTAACCTCACAGGTTGTATTCAGTTAAAGAAAAGGTCACACAAAAATCCAGAAGCGGTAGGGCATGCAGTCATGTGCCTAACTCACTACAAAACCTTGGACACTTCTCTGTGTGATGTTTAAAACAGATGATAAAACCAGCTCAGTCCCTTCCACCGGCTGCACTCCCCCTTCCCAGATCCCAGTCACATCCCCAAATCTGTTGAACCACTGCCATTTAGAAATGGCACTACTCTGACACAGGAATCTAACTGGGCCTGCTCCACAACCTCACTCTGTTTTTGCAAAGGCAGTCAGGAATGTGCTACCTGAAAGGAAAGGACTCATTCTTCATTTATGGGGGGATCTGAGCATACCAGTGAAATGGGGCAGTGGGCACCATTCCAGACAGCCCAAGTCTGCTACTTCTCAGCCCTCCATGTTCAAGATAACCTCCAGGTCAAAGCCAAGTGCTTGAAGAACCCAGTGTGCATATAGCAGGACAGACCCGGACCAGTCCATCAGTTGGGGGGGGTGGGGAACAGGCAAGGAAAATAAGAGGGAGAAGGCACAGTAGGAAGGGACCCAAAGTAATAGAATCAGAGGGCATTTGAGACTGAAAAGTTGTTCTGGCTAGTTTAGTCCAAATGCCCAATTTTAAAGACAAGGAACCTGATGTCCAGGAAAATTTAAGTGGTTGGCTGGAAACAGAGTCTGCGCAGAGCTGGAATGAGACCTAAATGGTGTTAGGTGAAAAGGTACATGTTGATAACCGCTGCCAAAGGAACCTAGCTTCAAATTTAGCAGTAACTTAGGTTCTAAAATAATTAACCTTGGGGCGCCTGGGTGGCTCAGTCGGTTAAGCCTCTCGGATCAAACCCTGTGTTGGGCTCCCTGCTCAGCAGGGAGTCTGCTTCTCCCTTTGCCCTTCACCCAACTCATGCTCTCTCACTCTTTCTTTCAAATAAACAAAATGTTTTTTAAATAAAATAAATATATAAATAAAAATAAGTAAGAGAATCAACCTCAAGATATTTTCTTACTGTAGTACCCACTGTTGATGGACAGGAATCAGGAGAGATAAACAAAGCACCTTCTAAGAGGTTAGTTTATTCATTACTGTCAATATAAAACTTTGGCGCCTTAGACCCAAGTTAAACACAGAATCCACATTTAAATTATCATGCAATTAAGTTACAATCTTTTGTCAACAGGATAAGGGAAGAAGCTGCTGCTGTGAAAATATACGTTAGGCAATGATCATGCTGTCTGCTGTTGCAAATGGCAGGGAGAAAGGGAAAAAATTGTATAACTAAATCACAACTGACATCGATTATTTTCACTATGCAAGTTAATATAAATTACATTAAAATTTTACTAGGTCTAAGTAAACACATAGAACACTATAGTGGTATGTGAACAAGTCTTTCAGGTTCAGAATAAAATATCTAGGAATAAATTTAACAAAGGAAGCGAAAGCTCTGTACACTGGAACCATAAGATACTGACAAAAGAAACTTAAAGGCACAAGGAATAGAAAGATGTTCTGTGTTCACAGACTGGAAGAATGAACATTGTTAGAAAGTCCATACCACACAGAGCAATCTACAGATTCGATGCAATCCTATCAAAATTCCAATGGCAATTGTCATAGAAATAGAACTTAAATTTTGAATTTTGGTATGGAAGCACAAAAGGACCCCAATAGCCAGAGTGGTCTTAAGAAAGAACAAAGCTGGAGGGATCATGGTTCCTCATTTCAAATTATATTACAAAGCCATACTCATGAAAACTCTTTCAGATCTGCCTATTGTGTTCACAGTGTGCACTCATGCTCTTGACCATTTTTTTTTAAAGATTTTATTTATTTATCGGAGAGAGAGAGAGCAAGAGCAGAGGGTTGGGTGGGAGCCAGGGGGAGGGGAAGTAACAGACTCCCCACTGAGCAGGAAGCCCAATGCAGGGCTAGATCCTAGGACTCTGGGATCATAACTGAGCCAAAGGCAGACATTTAACCAACTGAGCCCCCCAGGCGCCTCTTGAGCATTTATTGATCTCCTCCCAGAGAAGCTGTTAGATGCTAGAAAAACAAATTAAATTGCATGGGTTCCTGTCCCCAAAGAGCTCTTAGTCCCAGGAAGAAGTCAGACAAGAAAAACAATGATCAGTGTGTGATGGTGAGTGAAACAAAAAACTTATGACGTTCTATGGGAGCACAGAGAAGAGCAATTTAGCTAAAGAAAAGGGATTGGTGAAAAAAGAAAGGCTTCCTTGAGAAAGTGACTTGAAGCTGAGTCTTCAGGCAGCTCCGGGCAGAGGGTGGAGAGAGGTGAGTAAGCCAGAGGCAACAGCCAATGCAAGTACTGCGTGGTGCCTGTCCTAATGTGACAGAGAAGACACATTCAGAATTCAAGAATGAGGGCCTGAGCCCATGTCGCGACCACCGGCCTAGAAAAGAAGGGGACAAATGGAGAGAGATCTGAGAAACAGAAGGGATGAGACCTGGTATCTTACTGGATGTGAGGAAGAGAGAGGAGCTCAGGGTACTGGTGCCATGAACTGCAAGTGGGAATGGAGGAGGACAGTCATACAGAAAGGGATGATTCAGTTTGAATCTTTTAGAATCTGAGGTGCCTCTAGGACATACTGGAAGACTTGTCTCAATGGCCATCAACAGAGAGACCGGAGGTGGAGAGGCTTGGAAGAGTTAGCTCCATGTAGGTGGTGGTCATGGATGAGCTCACCAAGAGTTGAGATCACCCACGAAAGGTAGCAGGCTATAGAGAGAAGCAAAGGCTTTTGGGCCTATACAAACTCTCTTGTCCACTCATTACTGTGTAACCTTAAACAAATTTTAACACACCTAAATCTCAGTTTTCTCATCTATGAAATAAGAATGATGACGTTCATCTCATAGGTTGTTGTGAAGGTAAGCAAAGGGTTCGTAAGCTAGCACAGTGTCTGATGACACCACCCAAGTGTTTGGGGTGGGTCATTAAATGTCACCTCCTGGAATTGTGCAGTACACAACCTGCTCAGCTGTACAGCATGGGTCTGTCCTGATACACAGTAAGAACTTGCTCACTGTTATTCATTTAAGGAAGGGAAATGGGAAGTGGAAAGTGGAAATAAAGGCATCAGAAAAAAAGAGCCCAGGGGTACCTGGGTGGCTCAGTCAGTTAGCATCTGATTCTTGATCTCAGCACAGGTCTTGATCTTGGGGTCATGAGTTCAAGCCCTGCACTGAACTCCACACTGGTGTAGACCCTGCTTGGAGAACAAAAAGAAAGAAAGAAAAGAGAACCCAAATGAATCCCAGTATTTAAAGCATAGGTAAAAAAGGAGCCCTCAAATAAACCTAGGAAGGAACTGCTTCTTTTAGACTGTAAAAATAAATAGAACAGCTGAGATCTCAGACTGAGAAGTAAAATCCAGCCAACTACAATCTATAACATATTTTTCCTGAGCAATAACAGATGTGATATTACAAACTGTCCATCTGGGAGTGTAGTCATGTTGATGTCCATAGTAGAGAATCATGCCCTAATCTGAATTATAGACCTTCCTGAGGAAAAGGCAAATAAGATCTTCATGTTAACAGTAAGTAATCCAAACTGTAACAGGAATTCTACTAACTTGTGATATACCTAACTCACATAAAAGCAAAACCAAAGTAAGTCCAAAGCACACTCAAAGTTTTCCCTACATAGGAGGCCAAAAATAAATATAGAAATATAGAATGACTAGCTTTCTCAACAAGTGTAAGATGCTAATAATAATATATATCATACTATATATATAGTCTATAACAGATATATTATAAAATGCAGAGGTCCTTCCTACATAAGAAGAGAATCAAGTGGAATTTCTTCTTTTCAAAACTGTTCTCTTTAATATAAAGAAAAGCCAAAGGGCACCTGGGTGGCTCAGTTGGTTAAGTGACTGCCTTTGGCTCAGGTTATGATTTTGGAGTCCCAGGATGGAGCCCAGCTTCGGGCTCCCTGCTCAGTGTTCTTCCTCTGCCCCTTCCCCTAAATCTCTCAAATAAAAAAATAAAATCCTTCTTTAAAAAAATCAAGATGCCTTCTAAGGCTTCTTGAAATTCCTCTTCTAATATGCCTCAGTAGGCAAATTAGTAACACATACCTTAGACGCGACATTTTAATTACATCTGGCACAAAAAACCTAAATTAAAGAAAAAGGTTCGCTCAGTTTCAAAAATCAGATGAAAGAACACAAGTATTGGGAAACCAGCTTCTGCAATAAAGTGCAATTCTATCCACAGTAAAAGATGTAAGGCAAAGGTCACAGTGTTCTGCCCCTGCGAACTCAGCCATTTCTCCTTTCCAAACATCTCTAACTTCATTCGCATTTTCCTGGTGCATCTAATGAGGCCAGTGTTTACATTCAGTCAACACTTACTGAGGGTATTAAGTGTAGAACTAAGGGTAAGACACAATAAAAATAAGACTTAAGAACATTACCAAAATACTGTGAGAGAAACTATTCCTGAGATACACTTGGGATGACATGACGGTCAATCAATACCTCTGACTTGATAACAGAAGTTTCCAAAGGCTGGGGACATGTCATTTGGTTTGATTTCAACCATATAAGAGCATCTGAACAACTCCCAGAGCAAGTCAAAACCAGCTGAGCCCCAACGAGAAAAACTTGACCAGAATAATCTCAGGCTGCCGCTGACATGGTGCCACATGAGAACCCATCGTGAGTGTAGGTGGACAGTTTAACTAGAGAGCCAGGCTCCAAAGTACTCAGTTGTTCAAGACTCTGACTATCCCACACGTAATGCCACTAACAAACCGGGGTTATGGGCCAAGGAGAAAATGAGATTCAGTATTCTTATTGATCACCTAAGTGCAGAAAAAATGACTGCATTAGCCCTGACTTAAGATTCTCCACTAGAGGAGCCCCTGAGTGGCTCAATCAGTTAAGCATCTGACTCAGCTCAGGTCATGATCCCAGGGTCCTGGGATCCAGCCCTACTCAGTGGGGAGCGTGCTTCTCCCTCTGCCTGTTGCTTCCCCCCGCTTGTGCTCTTTCTCTCTCAGATCTGCAAAGATCGCATTAATCATTCTATTAACAACTCCTCTGAATTCCTGCATATCAGACAATTGATTTAAAAAAAAAAATTCCCCAGTGTTCCCACACAGCATCATCCCAGACACTTGCTCTCTTTCCTCTTCTTACAAAATAGTGAATCATAAATCCAGTGAAACCAAAAGCCAGACAGAACTAACAAATACTATCATCTGCAACAGATCAAAGAAACAAAATTAAGGGTGTGGAAGTCACAGCTAGATGGAAGCTGGATTGAGAAATGCAGGTACTTTGAGAGGGAGGGATCCTCTTCTGTGAGGCAACAGAAAAGCCTCCCTTTCACTTGGGAAGCCTATTTCGTTTCCACACCGTTCGCCTTACCACTGAAATCCTCCAGACTTTTCTCAACACATGCCCCTGTATGGAACTCAGGAGGAGCATCTCAAGGACTTTGCTACATATTAACAATTGTACCAAAAGCAAAAGCCACATAGTCTGTGCAACAGTGTCTGCATGGCCAACAGAATGGAATCTGAGGGCTCCTTCTTACAAATCAGTGTTCCTTAAGTGGATCCTTCTCCGTCGCCCTGGCCTCTGGAGAGGAATCCTAGATTAGGAAATATAGGAAGATCAGCTGAAGCAAGAATTGCAGTTACATGGCATGTCTTTGCAAAGTGCCCTTTTCCATATTATGCCTGACCCACTTAACTCTACCTATCTCTCCGAAGTTACCGTGTCCCTAGTTGCAAGTAATTAACAATCGCGTAAAGCCAGTAGTGAAGAAAATAATTTACTGCCCAGTCATCTCTATTCAGATGCGTAGGTCTTTCCTTCTTCTTCTCACTCAGCTTCCTCTTTATTCCTAAACTGTGACACCAAGGGAGCACTCAAATTATTTGTCTTCCTCGGTGGTGGTCTGAAGTGTGTCATAGCCTGTGTTTCACTTCCCACATCAACCCCTCACTCACCATGAGCCCAAGTTAACAGCCTGTGGTGTCTTTTTTTTTTTTAAGATTTATTTATTTATTTTATTTTATTTTATTTTATTTATTTATTTATTTATTTATTTATTTGTTTGTTTGTTTGTTTGAGAGACACATCGAGAGAGGAAGCACAAGCCCGGGGAGTGGGAAAGGGAGAAGCAGGCTTCCTACCAAGCAGGGAGCCTGAGGCGGGACTCGATCCCAGGGCCCTGGGACCAGGACCTGAGCTGAAGGCAGATGCTTAAGGACTGAGCCACCGGGTATCCCATCTGTGGTGTCTTGTAAGCATTTTGTTCTGAACTCATTTAAGTGCACACACACACACACACACACACACACACACACACACACACACTGTTTATCTCAGATCTATTCGTACTCTTTGTCCATTTTGCTTTAGAATAGTTTCTATTTTTCCTGTCCACTTGCAAGAGCTCTTTTTAAATTATAGCTATTAACACCTTGCCTGAAATATCTTTTACAAACACTTTTTCCAAACAGCGCTGATGCCTTTCACTGTCTGACTTATTTCACTTAGCATTGTGCTCTCTGGATCCAGCCACGGTGTTGGAAATGGGAAGATCTTGTTCTTTTTTATGGTGTAGTAGTAGTCCATTGTATCTATCCCAGCTCTTCTTTCTCCATTCATCTATCAATGGACACTTAGGTTGCTTCTATGTTTTGGCTATTGTAAATAATGCTGCAATAAACACAGGGGTGCACATCTTTTCAAATTAATGTTTTCATTTTCTTCAGATAAATACTCAAAAGTGGAATTGCTGGAACTTAGGGTAGCTCTATTTTTAGATGTTTGAGGAACCTCCATACTATTTTCCATAACGGCTGCATTAATTCACAATCCCACAACAATGCACAAGGGTTCCCTTTTCTCCACATCCTCACCAACACTTGTTATTTCTTGTCTTTTTGATACTAGCTAGTATGTATTGGACAGGTGTGATATGAGATCTCATTGTGGTTTTGATTTGCATTTCCCTGATGGTGAGTGATGTTGAAGTCTGTGGGCCATCTGCATGTCTTCTTTGGAAAAATGTCTATTGAGGTCCTCTGCCCATTTTTTTTTAAATTGGACCTTTTTTTTTGGTGATGACTTGAAGAGTTCTTTATATATTTTATATATTAACCTGGGGTTTCCGGTCTTGATTAAGAAGGTTCCCAAAGGTGGCACCTGGGTGGCTCAGTTGGTTAAGCAACTGCCTTCGGCTCAGGTCATGATCCCGGAGACCAGGATCTCACTCCCCTGCTTGTGTTCCCTCTCTAGCTGTGTTTCTCTCTGTCAAATAAATAAAATCTTTAAAAAAAAAGAAGGTTCTCAAAGACCTGAATGATTGATCTATATCAGAATCTACTCGGCCCCAAGGATCTATTTGCCAGTTGCTAAGCCAACACTAGTTTTGTTTATAATATTCCTATTTTTAGAGGTTTTATAATATTCCTATTTTTCATATTTTTCTTAGCTTCAATAGTGTATTTATCAATAAAAAAAACTTTATGATCATTTTATGCCATTTCTTTTAAAGATTTTATTTATTTGACAGAGAGAAACACAGCCAGAGAGGGAACACAAGCAGGGGGAGTGAGAGAGGGAGAAGCAGGCTTCCCGCCGAGCAGGGAGCCCGATGTGGGACTCGATCCCCGGTCTCCGGGATCATGACCTGAGCCAAAGGCAGTCACTGAACCAACTGAGCCACCCAGGCGCCCGCATTTTATGCCATTTTTAAAAACCCATGTAGCTATTCTATTTTTAAACTGTGGGAAATTTATATATTATGTATATTTTTATGGGTTTTTTTATTTAAGGGAATAATTCTTCCATTTCTCAGAACTACTGCTTAGAGAAAAACTTTCAATTTCTACACTTATCTCACATCTAGCCGTCTCCCTGGATAGTTTATTAATTAGACTAGAGGCTGTTCTGTTTCTAATTTAGTCTCACATTTAGGGGTGTATGCATAGTCACCTCAGCAACAAGAAAAAGGTTTTGTTAAATCTCTTCCATTCTAGCAAATGGATCAGGAATATAATTTGTTCTCTTTTTGCATCTCCTATAACATTAAAGACAACTATAAATAAAAATGCTGGTGACAGGTATTCTAATCTAGATTCTTATTTAATTGTTTTTAGTATTTCACCATATAAAATAAAGCTGTTGTTAGTTTTTCACAACAGTGTTCAATATGTCTAAATAGTTTCTTCTATTCCTCCTTAAGAGATTTTTTTTTTTAAGATTTTATTTATTTGACAGAGAGAAACACAGCTAGAGAGGGAACACAAGCAGGGGGAGTGAGAGAGGGAGAAGCAGGCTTCCCGCCGAGCAGGGAGCCCGATGTGGGGCTCGATCTGGGGTCTCCTGGATCATGACCTGAGCCGAAGGCAGTCACTTAATCAACTGAGCCACCCAGGCACCCCAGGAGTTTTATTAAGAGTAGTACTAAACTCTACTAAATGTTTTCTCAGCAACTACTAATATGATCATGTTACTTTTCTTTTAAATTTTGATACAATGGATTTGGTGGCTAGATTTTCTCCTACTGAACCAAATTTATATCCTGCAATAATATTTTCTTGACCATATCGTATCATATTATACTAGTATTAAAGGTATGCTAGTTTCATAAAGTTAATTGGGGATGAACTTATCTTTCTCGATGATCTGGAAACATTTAAATAACAGTGTAATTATCTGACTCTTTTTTTTAAGATTTTATTTATCCGAGAGAGAGCACACTCACACACAACCAAGAGAAAGACAGAGAGTGGGTGCGTGCACAAGCAAGGGGAGGGGCAGAGGAAGAAGCAGACTTGCCTCTGGGCAGGAAGACCGACCACAACCACCTAGGGCTCTATCCCAGGACCCTGGGATCACAACCAGAGCAGATGCCTAATCCACTTAGTCACCCAGGCACCACTGATTATCTGACTCTTAAAGACAGAATGACCATAAAATTTCTCATTCAAACCAGGACACCCTGAGAATGAAAGATGAAGCTAATAAATAAAAATCAAGTAACTTTTAAAATATATAGTTGTTGACAAAATAGTTGGTTTGTGGATAAATATATTCGTGGACAGACAGAATGGATCACTTCTAAAAATTGTTTTCAGAAATAAACCTTTGAATAAAACAACATGTTGTATTCATTAAAACAATTTTTAAAATTCTTTATATTGGTTTATTTTAATATTAAAAATATGGCAAGGGAGGAGCGCCTGGGTGGCTCAGTCGTTCAGTGGGTACCTTCGACTCAAGTCATGGTCCCAGGATCCTGGGCTTGAGCCCTATGTCGGGCTCCCTGCTCAGCTGCAGAGCCTGCTTCTCTTTCTCCCTCTCCCCTGGCTATGTTCCCTCTCTTGCTGTCTCTTCTCTGTCAAATGAATAAATAAAATCTTAAAAAATATTAATAAAAAGTAAAAAAGAAAAACAAATAAAAATATGGCCAGGGAACTTATTCTTGGTGCATACTGAACTACTTAAACAGTGTATTACTAATACTGAATCATTGCTATTTTTATGAAAGATGTTACATTTTCAATATAATCTTATTTTTAATGTTTTTATGAAAATTCCTGCACTGTTCTTCAAAGGTATATTTCATAGTTAATACATTTGAAATTATTGAACCCTTCAGTAGACTTTTTTCTGTAGATCATAGTATTTTTAATTGAGAGATACTTTTTCTTCAGTGCCCAAAAACCTGGTAAGCTCAGAGAATATTCTACTGCATACAGTGTATTCTTAATTTTTATTTTTATATTGAAACATGTAAATATTTAAGCCAAAGTATTCTAAAGGATACTGTATTTTTTTTGTTTTTAATATGCTTCTTGGAGAAATATTTATACAAAAAATTCATCAAGTGAATTCTATTTATGATTCTTTTTATTGTTTCATCAAATTTAGGTCCCTTGAAATCACAGAACTTCTAAAATGCAATCTATTTTGAATTCTTGAGGAAAACACAAATGTATCCTACTAAAAATAGAATTTCTATCAAAGTCCAGATATTCTAAGTGCAATTATAAAATTTCAAAATTAAACCCTGTATACTGTATTTGAATTCTTATCATTTATGTTGCTCAGTTCCTACCTTTTAAGGATAAATTCTAGTACCTTCCTCTTTGTTAGCTTTGTTTTCCATAATTGCAATTTGTAAAATTTCAAAACCTGAATATTTATTTTGCTTGTTCTGTTAACTAATACTGTGATTAAAAATTGATTAAAAATTTCTAACTGATATCAAACAAAATACAAATTTAGAGGACTCTTTTCAAAAAAAAAAAAAAGTCCATACCATTGATTAGCACTGATTTACAAAGCACTTTTTCAGAGATTCAAAATATCTGTAAAATCTGACTTGATAATGAGCTGCAAGGACAGAAAACACATGCTGCATCCCAAAGGACTTTTCATAATGGACATCAGCTTCAACACAAAAATGTTGTAGTTCACCCACTTAGGGTATGTGGAAAAATATCTGTAAAATTTGACTACTAGTTCTATTTTCACTGCAGTTTGTTTGAAAGAAATAATGACTTCTATATGTAATTATGCATGCACATTTCTGTTCCATGGATTTCTTTTTTTTTTTTTAAGTCTTTATTTATCTTGAGAGAAAGAGGGAGAGAGCACAAGTACAGGGGAGGGGCAGAGGGAGAGAAAGAAGTACTGCCTTCTGAGCAAGGAGCCCCATGCGGGATTGGATCCCAGGACCCTGAGCTCATGACTTGAGCAGAAGGCAGACGTTTAACCAACTGAGACATGCAGGTACCTGATAAGATAAGTCCTTTTTTTTTTTTTAAGATTTTATTTGTTTCACGGATTTCTTATTCTAGTAATTCCATTATGTACTTTGACATTGTGCCCCACCATAATCCTTATTGGTGTTTTCACTGAAAAAGAAACCATTTTCAGGGGGCGCCTGGGTGGCTCAGTTGGTTGAGCTACTGCCTTCAGCTTAGGTCATGATCCTGGAGACCTAGGATCGAGTCCCACATAGGGCTCCCAGCTCCTCGGACCTTCTCCCCTCTCATGCTTTCTCTCACTCACTCTCTCTCTCAATAAATAAATAAAAATATTAAAAAAAAATAGACCATATTCGGCACTTGCCAGGGACTGAATGTGAATGTGGGGGTTGACTCTGGGTGGGGGGGCAGGCAGCTTCCACAGGGAGTGACTAGAAGTATTCTAAAACTAAATGGCAGTGATGTTTGTACTATTGCGCAAGTTTACTGAAAGTCTTCCAACTGTGCACTTAAAATGGGTTAAACTTCTGATACATAAATTTTACCTCAATACAGCTATTAAAAATACAAACTTCAGGGGCACCTTGGTAACTCAGTCTGTTAAGCATCAGACTCTTGATTTCAGCTCAGGTCATGATCTCGGAGTCATGAGATTGAGCCCCACGAGGGGCTCCATGTTAGACATGAAATCTGCTTAAGATTCTCTCTCGCCCTCTGCCCCTCCCCCCTTCCTTTTCTTCAAAAAAATTATATATATATTTCATTCTTTTTTTTTTTTAAGATTTTATTTATTTGACAGAGAGAAACACAGCCAGAGAGGGAACACAAGCAAGGGGAGTGAGAGGGAGAAGCAGGCTTCCTGTCGAGCAGGGAGCCCAATGTGGGACTCGATCCCGGGTCTCCGGGATCACGACCTGAGCTGAAGGCAGTCGCTTAACCAACTGAGCCACCCAGGCGCTCCTATATTTCATTCTTTGATGGTAAACTTTTAAAACAAATTTATAATAGAATTCACAGTAATATTAAATATTTAAACTTCAGGGGATGATTTTTCTAAAAGCTTTTCTGAACTTTATAAAAACAATTACAGCGTTCAGGTAAAAAATTTAATTGATTTTCTTTTTGAAGCATCTGGTAACATTTATGAAGCTAGTATAATCTGTGTATTAACTCATCTTCCATTAAGGGCAGCCAACAGATCAATAGCTATGACCTTACTTTTTATGTGTGCATAAGCAAACTTAAAGTTGAAAATACCTGAAACAGATTTAGAAGAATGGTTTGATCTAAATGAAAAATCATGCTTCACAAAATAAAATTTAATGGCACCTTCTGCAACTGCAGGCATTAAATAGTGATCTTTGGACAAAGCATTCTTAAAATAATTATAAACTGTCAAAGTATCTATGGATGTTGCTTCAGTAGATGTGTGAGTTATATACTCATCACTATCTTTTCTTTAAGATTTTATTTATTTATTTGAGGGAGAGAGTGAGCAAGAGAGAGAGAAGGAGCATGGGGAGGGACAGAGGGAGAAGCAGACTCCCCACTGAGCAGGGAGCCCAACAACAGACTCGATCCCTGGACCCCGGGATCATGACCTGAGCCCAAGGCAGATGCTTAACTGACTGAGCCACCCAGTGTCCCTCATTACCATCTTTCTTAAGAAACAGAAATTCAGTACTCAATTTTTCCTGAAACTCTGCTCCTCTATAGCTCATTTTCTGCAAAAGGGGATTATTCCAAGTTAAATTCTAAAGTTATCAAACAGTTAAATAGATAGCTTTCAATTTATACCACACAAAAATGACAAAACCACTGCACCTAGACATTCAGATTTCCCACCCTTTGCTCAGAAAGTCAGCCTGGCAGCTTCATGCTTTCTGTAGGCCACAGGGGCGAGGTGGAGAGGGGCTGGCATGACCATATGGTACACCTGTAGGCAGGACCAGCAGCGCTCAATACTGCTCCAACCACCCATAGACCTGGGACAAGTTAGTGGTCCCTAGCCAGCAATGTAGGAATGCGTTTCATTTTATTAGCCAGCGATCTACATGCTGTTCTTCAAAGGGGGTGAAAGCTAACTTGAATTTGGAGATAAGTGAGGGGGAATACAGGGTTATACTTAAGCATAAAGTAAAAACATTCTTCATAACACTCACATCACACACACTATTAGAGACCACAGCACAAGCTGGTCTTATAAAGTAGAGGATTATAATCCCATCTTATTTTAAGATGTTAAAAATGTAAGCACATGTTAAAATCAGAAAGTCCAGAACCAACACCAGATGGGACAGAATAATAGGCAAAAACAGAGACTTCTACTAATCTGTTTGAATCTTCTACATGAGTCGATACTGGTCGTTTATGTTTTACTTACAAACTGTCTGTTTCTTCTATATTTTCAAATATGTTTCTATAGAGTTTTGCACAGTTTTCATGTATATTTCTTATAATTCTTTTGGACTCTCCTGCTCCTATGATTGTGTCTGTTTCCTCGATCTTAATTTTAAAACTCTTACTTTTCCCAATTTTTTGTCTTATTTAGCCTTTCTACTTTTTTCTTCCAATTCCATTAATTCTAACTTTTAACTTTATCAGTACCTTTTTTCTTTTTGAGGGAAGCAGGTGTTCTGCTAATCTTTTCTTCATGAATAAAAAATATATATTATATATGTAACATATATTACATATATATTTTACTGTTTTAAGTTTTCCTTTGAGTAAAGTTTTGGGTATATACTATGCCCTAAAAGTTAGGGCACAAAGTGTAATTTTTACTGCTTTCTAAGGAATGTGTTATTTTTTTCCAATTTACTCTTTGAGCAAAGGTTTATCTGGGAGAGCATTTCTCAGTTTCAAGTGGTATTTTGGAAGGTCATATTTTTTATTATTGACTTCCAATTTAATTAGAACATATAATTAGGAAATATCTTAAAAATCTCTGCCTTGTATATTTGGTATGGCTTTGCTTTGTTTTTGTCCAAGTGGGTTAATAATTCTATTACTTCTAGTAATCGGGGTTTGGAAAATCTCACATCTCCAAAGAAATAAATGTTCCCTTAAAGGTGTGTTGGCGATGTGACCTGGTAATCTGCCCTGCTTACCTAAAGGTTCAGTCCCAGTGTCCCACTGCAAAAGCATTTGGACTTGCAAATCTGTAACCATTACACTTCTAAGTAGAAAACAAGACAATTAATTATTTTTAACCACTGAATGATTGTATCACCTTGGAATTTAATCAGAACAAACCAAAGGCATGCAACACTCCTGGATGGTACCCAGCAAGCATATAGTTCAAGTTTTTATGGTCCAACTGGCATCTCAATTCCTCCTCGGCATTCATAGGTACCAGCAGACCTCAGGTAGACCTGCTGCCTACTTGTTACAAATCCAAGAGGAAAACACATTCTTGCATGTCAAGAGCATCTCAGCATGATTCACTGAAACCTTGAGGTGCCAGGGACTAGAACTATTTTTAAATGTAAGCAACTGCTAAAACAGGTAGTCCTACCAAGGCTTTGAAGACTGGACTCACATCAGATCAGCCGTGGTGATCTAAGACTCACACAATGAGCACATTTAATAGAGGAAATCTTGTTTAAAATCACCAAGGAAATTCCAAACTCTTACCAAAGAATTAACGGATATTTCAACAAATATACACTTGGAGACAGGGTGTTGTGGGCTTTGGGTTTTGTTTTTTGTTTTTTTACAGTTTCTCCTCAAAGTTCATAAAGTAAAAGCTTCCTTGGGTCTGGCCAGTTAGGGGAAGAAATAGATTATAGCATTGAACACCTACTGTGTGTCAGGCAAGGTACTTGTACTAAGTATTTTGTGTATGTTACTTCATATCTTCACAGAAGTAGTCATTATAGAAAAATATCTAAGTCTAATAACATTTTTTAATGTTTAGTAGCTGATATAGCAGAAAAGGCTCATTGAAATACAGATTGATTCCCTCTCTGGCTGTGTTTCTCTCTGTCGAATAAATAAAATCTTCAAAAAAAAAAAAAAGAAATACAGATT